>JAUJYZ010001096.1:0-44000 GCA_033675265.1 Actinostola sp. cb2023 | reverse complement strand
AGTAAATAGAATAGGTGGCGTGTATTTGAGTGGTAGCAAGTTGCCTAGTATGCTCCGCGAAAGGGTTTTAGATTTATACCACGCAAACTACTCACAACATCAGATTGCCAACTTAGCAAGAACAAGTCGCCACTTTGTCAGAAATGTTCTAAGGGATTGTGATATTACGAATTCGTCACTGCCAACCCCGAAATCAGCACATCCGAAGCCGAAAATGACACCCGATGTTGTCGAATTTATTGAACATGAAAAGCTTATAAAACCTAGTACATATATATCCGAGATACAGCAGAGATTAGTTCTCGATGGTGTTGTTCATCCATTAGATGTTCCAAGCAATTCTGCTATAAAAAGGTGTGTGAAATCAGATTTACTGATGTCTTATAAAAAGCTTAGTGTCACGCCACTAGAATCAACAACAGAAAACAACGTTGCCTGTGTAAACATGTACCTAGATCAAGTTAGCGACCTGAATCCAGCTACACTTCATTTTTTCGATGAGAGCAGTGTGCTAAAAACGACCGATAATAGAAAATATGGTAGCAGCTACGTTGGAGAACAAGCATTCGAGATCCAAAAATATGCATCAAATGCTACATATACAATAAACTTACTTCATTCCATGCAAGTTGTAGAAGCTGTTGAACTTCAAAGAAATGATGGATCTGTTTTACTTGAAAGAGGAGACACTGTAATAATGGATAATTGCGGATTTCACCATGGGCATTTTGTTGAAGCACTGTTAACCAACATGTTAGGGGATTATGGTGTACGTCTTCTTTTCCAGCCTCCATATTCTCCACACTTGAATACGTGCGAGCTTTGTTTCCACCAGATCAAATGCTACCTAAGGCATAACCAGCTCCTTGCTGAACAACAAACTGATATTGCTATTTTTAACGCATGCATAGAAGTAACACCAGAAACCTCCTCAATGTACTTCAGACACTGTGGTTACTTGTAGCAATTTTGCTGAGTACTCGTAGTTTATTTGTAATCCAAAGACAGCTAAAATACATCAACTTGCATGCCGCGGTACACGTTGAACACACATACACAGAAATTCTCACTGTAAGATATTTTATATAAACAGAAGTAAAATATTTGGTGCGATTATAAATTACAACTGAATGTACTTGGTCACGAGGTCCTGTGAATAATAAACGATTGTTCTTTGTCTATCAATTATTTCTTAGGATATATTAGTTACTGTAGTTGAAAGGCTCAGTGGCATGAAATCGAACCACCAGGAATATGTCTCAGAGATAGTTGTAGTTGAAGACGTACTGTGGGTAGATTCTTTCTTTCACAAAAAATAATATATCTACAGGGTATATGAATTCCACCTCCTCTGTGCCACAGGTATGGCCAAGTTCTTCGACTTGGTTCAGGCATGCCAGTTATCTCACTAAAACAAATATAATTTCTTGTTATTGAAACGTTTCAGATCAAAATAAAACATAACACATTTCGTTTGAAATCGACAATAATTATGTTTGCCGCGAGTTCAACACACCCTTTACTATGTTTGATTTCTCAGTAATAGCGGGATATAAACTAGCAAATAAACTTTATTACGTAAGATGATGTAGAAAACTTACCAAAGAACAGTGAGGTTTTCGCCCAGTTGTATGAACAGGTTGTAAACATGGTCAGAAAATCCCGCTGGAAGGTGTCCAATGACATTTCCTGCATTCGTCACTATTACTGCGTGTGGATCCACTAAGTTAATCAACTCAGGAAGACAGTCGTAAATATCACCTATATGAACTTGGAACAAGTAAACATGGTGACCTTTCACAACTGCGTTATCGACAGAAATTGCACTCATATTGGGCGCTGCTTTGAGTTCCCGTCCGGGTTTACCTAATACCTAATGATTGACATATAGTATATCCCAGTAAATGTGAGTCTTGAGAACGTGATAATCTGATTGGCTAATGCTGTTATCAGTTCAATCTCTGTCTAGATATTCATTAGTGAAAGCTTCAAACATGCGGCAAACGATAACTAGTTAGTGTCATGGAGAGCGAAGTGTCACGTTGGCTTTCATCCATCTCCTGTGGATTGGAACTAAATTCCCTAGCGAAAGAGTTTGAGGACAGGGGATTTAAGACTAAAGAATCGATGAAGTACATTGACGGTTCTGACCTGGACATCTTTTTCCCGTCGGCATTGAAACTATGTTACGCCAAGAAAAAGATACTGATAAAAGAGATAGAAAAGTTGTCGACACAAGCCAATGCCCCAGTAAGCATTGCCAATCCGCCTTATACTACCTCAGCAACGATTTCAGTCACTGCTACATATCAAGCACCTGTACAAGCAGGACCTACGTATACGGCCATGTCTCAAGCCAGCACCAATACTATTAGCAGTTCCACTCAAGGGGAATCTAATGGTTTCCTCGCAAAGAAACAGGAAAACCTGACCGAATAAATTCAGTTACTTGATGGATGCATCTCAAGTGCGAAACACGAGTACACATGACTGCTACAAGAAGCCGAAAATTACGATCAAGCGGCCCCTAAAAGAGTCAAAATCTGCTCTAATTGCCATCAACCTGGACATCAAAAGAGGCAGTGTGATAAAAAAATACCTTGCCCTGGGATTGATCATTGTAATCTCCAAAGCAAACATCCAGAATTTAGATCTGAAATCACAGAGCTTCAAAGCCTCATCAAAGAGCTAGAAAAAAAGTCGTCAAAATCAAAGGACAACTTTTTGAACTTCAAGGCCGCTAGAGAAAAGGCAAGTAACAATTTCTTCGCCATAATGAGACCTCGTTTGAAGAAGTGTAACCTTATGAAATATGCTGGGACTGATCGACTGCATTTAGATCGCGATCTCCTCACCCTAAAGAAGGCACTCAATAATAAAGTACCGCTAGACGAAAACAATGACTGGAAACTACCCTTCATGATTGAACATTACAACAGAAGAAGTTTTGCGCCATTGCAAGTAGACAATTTGGTAACAGCAGCAGACATGTCACCACTTGATGGCGCGGGAATACCCAAGGCCACGTCGAGTCGAAGGCTTTCGTACTTCTAATCTGTCATATTTCTGATCTACTGACCTATAAAGTTGAGTTCACGTCCATGTACACTGATAATATGATTTACTTTTGATTTATTCTCGGACACTAAGATTTATATCTTACATAAGGTGACATATGGTGAGACATCACGGAGACTCGTGCTCTTGTTTGCTCGATGTTTATATTCCTCTCTTATTTACGCTACGGTACGCTACGGCACGGTTCTGAACAATAAAACAAAGAATTACAGTTGATAACTAGATGACAAAAGGATAAAATACACGGGAAATAAATACCTCATGTTATCTTCACATGGTCTTTAAACGATGACTAGACAAAGTGTTTCTTAGCGGGAAAACCGCTGACCGCTAGATCTTACACCGGTCCCGAAAGGCAAACCTGGCTAAGGCCTTTAAAAAGAAAACAATCCTTCTGATATAGCATACGTAACTTAACAAATATTACTTTAACTCAACAACGTTCAATGTTCTTGATCAATGTTCTGCTGCTTCAAGGAGATACAGCTTCCTGATATCTCTTCTGTAGGTTCCTTTGGCTGTGCGTACTTGTACTTGACGGACCAATCCTCTCTTGTCTGGGTAGGTTTCCATTACAAGTCCTAATGGCCAATGTCCATGTGCGACGTTATCATCAGAAATCAGCACTAGATCGCCAACAGATATGTTCTTTTGAGGGTGGAGCCATTTCTGTCGCTCGTGCAACGTTGGTAAATACTCAGCTATCCACCTTTTCCAGAAGGAATCTGCAAGTTGTGCGATCTTTCTTCTCTCCTTTAACTTGACTTCCGTTTGTTCGGTAAGTGGTGAAACACTGCTATTCTGTCGGAGAAGAAGTAACATGCTTGGCGTCAATGCTTCTAAGTCATTTGGATTACTTGATGCTTTAACTAGGGGATGGTCATTTATGATTTTTTCGACTTCGCACAGAGTAGTAACAAGGGTTTCATCATCCAGTAGCTCGAAGTATTTTCCTTGTAGATCGTATCATCCTTTTCCACATGCAACCGGTATGGCTGGCTGCAGGTGCGTTGAAATACCATTCGATTCCTCGCTCTCTTAATCTTTCTCGGATCCTGCCTTGGTTCCAGTTGCTGAAAGCTTGTTTGATTTCAACTTCTGCACCCCTAAAGTTCGTTCCATTATCACTATAAATCTCCTTAGGGGTGCCACGTCGGCTGACAAACCGGTAAACTGCTTGAATGAAGGAATCTGTTGACAAATCCGATGAGACTTCTAAATGAATGGCTCGTGTAGCCATGCACGTAAATACACATCCATAGCGCTTTATGGTACCACGTCTGTATTTTGACTGTAATGGTCCGAAGTAATCAATTCCTACGGCAGAGAATGGCGGCAATCCCGTCGTTACACGTGGCTTTGGGAGTGGAGCCATCACTTGGGAAGGGGTTCGCTGATTCTGACGTCGACATCGTATACAGGTGTTCAATATACGTCTGACAGTTGACGGTCCCTTAACAATCCAGTAGTGTTGACGAGTGGCTGCCGTGGTAGTGACGGACGATAAGATCTGTTACATGATGGTGGGAAGGTAAGATGGCTGGATACTTTGCAGCTCTGCCAATCTGTGCATTTTCCAAACGGCTTCCTACTCGCAGAATATCTTCTTCTAGAAAAGGACACAGGTTCTGCAGTCCGCGGCTCGACTTATACTTTCCTTCACTCGGTTTGTTGCAAGAGTGCCTTTCCTGATGGAAAACTTCGTGCTGTACCAATCTTATCACGTCCTTTTCAGCGTCTGCAATTTCATTGACTGTCAGTGGCTCGTCTTTGACAACTTTGATACCTTTAGACTTAGCATATCGTGATTGAAAGTATTTCTTAAAACGTATTAGCCAAGCGACCAGTTTGCACAGGTGGTACCAAGATGAACAACGATGTAGTAAATCTGTCAATGATGGTTCTTTTCTTTCTGTACTTGAGGACATAACATGAACTTGTGCGCATGCTTGACTGGAACCTTTCTTAACCTCAACGTCATCATCGGGTACTTCTAACGTGTTGTCTGGTGCAGAGGGCCATTCACGTTCTGGACGCCAAAGAAATTCTGGACCGTTTAACCATCTCTTCAGTGCTTGCTCTTGTGACATCGACGTAGAACCTTTCTTTATACCTCGGGAGACTGTGAACTCATGATTGTACAACCGTTCTAGCTGAGACTGTATGCTTGGTAAACTTCTCTCAGGCTGATCACATGCAAGTGCTTGATCTACGTGGATGTAGTTGACTTGTGCTCCTTTCTTTTTCTTTTCTTTAAGTGGTCCTGTCACAGACCAACCAAGCAAAGTGCATACTGCGTATGGCTGACCTTTATCACCGCTCTTTATTTCCAGAGGGCATAGTGTTTCAGGAGAGTCACTTCCGATCAGAATCGTTATTTCTTTGTTGCTTACTTCTGCCACACGTACGTCTTTTAGATGTGGCCATCCGTCGAGGTCTTTATTCGTTGAGATACTCTCGTTCGTGATAGGAAGATGGTCTGTTGTCCAAACTCTGTCTATTCGCACACCCTGGCCAGTAGAAACGCCGACAACATCTAAGCTTAACTCCATTTCACTTTTTTGTTCGATACCCATCATGGTAGACAAAACGAATTCAACGGGAGTACCTTCAACTCCAAGATCTTTAGCAAGACTTCTGAGTCACATAGTGGTACCTGATCCGTCATTGAGAAAGGCATACGTTTCAACAACACGATCACTATCTGGTACACTAACTCTTACAGGAACAACCTTAAGATTTATCTGTCGTAGATAAGTTCGCAGCGCACTACAATGAGCTGCATTCGTGTTTCCTGGAAGATTTGTGTTTCTTGGCGAAGTCGTAGAATTACTTGCAGCATTTGTGGCTTTAGACGATTGTTCTTGTACGGGAACTATATGGAGAAGAGTGTGGTGTCTTCCTTTACAACCGTCGACTTCGCAGGTCTTTGATCTTCTGCACTCTTTCACTATATGTCCGCGCTTGAGACACAGACGGCATAGTCGTTTTTCCATAATCACCTCTCTTTGTTGTTCCACGTTCATACTTTTGAACTGTTCGCATTGATCCAGACAATGGTCAGCACCACAATGGTAACACTTTGGTCTTTGGACATTTGTATCTTTGGCCGTCGCCGGAGTTGACGTAGTGGCAAGCGTCGTTGCCTTGACTGTGGGAGTGACGCCAGCTCTTGGCTTTACTTTTACTTCTCTTTCGACTCTGACGTCTTGAATGAGCTGACCAAAATAAGTGTTAGCGACTGCTGATCTTTCTTCGACAAACTTCGCCAGGTGTTGGAACTTTGGAGTTGTTCCTTGATCGTACAGTTTGCTTGCTTTCTCCGCCCCTCTCGCCTGAAGAGGAATGGGAAGTCTTGCGACGACCTTGCCAAGCGTGTCTAGTGAGTCCAAGTTGGATTCGAGGCCTAGTTGGTTCGAACCCAAGATACATGTTTCCATGTCACGTGAGAGCTGAGAAAGCTTTTTCACCGTCGTTGATCTTGATCTTATCCAAGAATGCTTTAGCTAGGATGTGGGTTCGACCAAAGTTCTTAAGCAATATTTCTTTCGCTTTGACGTATCCTTCTTCTGGGTCCGTGATGACACAGTGTTCAATAGCTTCCTTTGCCTTTCCTTTACAATACTGAATAAGATAATTTAGGCGATCTCCATCATTACTCTCTTTATTTTCAATGTTGATCTCAAAGTTCTTTATGAACAGTGGGTACAGAAGTGGATTGCCATCGAATGACATGTACTCTCTTTTGGGCATATTTAGATTACGAACTACTTGTCCATTGTGTTTTGTTGTCTTTCTAGAACTCTTTGAACTTGTGAGTCCGTTACCAATGGTGTACTTTGCTCATTCTCACATATCCAAGCAGTGATCCATCGGTGAACGCACTGTTGTTTGCAACGTAAGGTATTGTTGTTAATTTATCGTTAACAGGTGTGGCAGGAGCGTTGTCACCCAAACTGTGAACAGATGTGGAGATTTCTAATTGTGCGTTGAACTCTTGGTGGCGTGGTTGAGGATTCTCCAACTTTCCTTTGTGCTCGTGTTCATGTTCAATGGTTGAATGTTACTTTGACGAGGTTAACTTCGTAAGCTCTTGCTGAGTTTGTTGAGAACACTCTTCGACGTATTTGTCAATCATCTCTCGACGACTTTGTCGAGGGAGACCAAGACACTTGC
Organism: Actinostola sp. cb2023; assembly: GCA_033675265.1. Classification (NCBI taxonomy): domain Eukaryota; kingdom Metazoa; phylum Cnidaria; class Anthozoa; order Actiniaria; family Actinostolidae; genus Actinostola; species Actinostola sp. cb2023. Next base: position 36,746 of record JAUJYZ010001096.1, on the reverse strand, counting down.
TCTATTGTTCTTCGTCGTCGCTAATATTTTCAAATCTATTTCCGCTTCTTCGATCTCTGTCGTGAGCTGGAATTCCTGCAACTTCTTTTCAAGTACCTTCCTTTGAGTTAATCTTCGAAGTTTTGCTTGAGCCTTTTCAAGCTTTGCTTTCGCGGACGTTCGACTTACTCTCGACAAAACCGAGGTCTTGCCAGAGGTGGTACTATGTTCTGGTGAGTCCTGGTTGTTCTGACCACCCTTCGCAGGGGGTACAATGTTCGCGATCATAGAAGGGGTTGCTGACGTAGTTTCCTTGCATTGATTGTCTAATAATGACGACAGTTTACTAATCCCTGGTGGTGGTAACGACGTAAACATGGGTGAAGACGAGGCTTCACTTGATGCAGCATTAATAGTGAATAACCATTCCTGATAACTGAGCAAGTACTTATTTTGTCTTTCAACTTCATATACTTGATCTCTAACATATTCTTCTTGCTGCTCCATAGGTATGATTTGAACAAGCCTTTCGTAGGTATCAATAAATTTTCCATAGGTTTCTTCTATAAGTTTCTTTCTTTCCATAGCAGCTACAACGTTCGACGAAATCATCGCTGATTCCATTTCATTGTACATTCGTGTCAGGTATCCCTTGTAACTCCACCAAGGTCTAACAGTTCGCTTGAATTTCTTTGTCCATCGTCCCATGACGATGTCGTGTGAGCATGACGTAAACTTGAAGGGAACATTCCTGTCCCCTGTACTTGACTTAAACTTGATGTGAACCCTGTGGCTCCTTGAACATAACTTAAACGTGGTGGGAACCCTGCGGTGACTGGAACATGACTTCAACTTGACGAGAGTCCTGTGGTGACTTGAACTTGACTTAAACTTGACGGGGTTCCTGTGGTAACTTGAGTTGATGGGAACCCTGTGGTCCCAAACATGGCCGGCCTCGTTTCATCTTTGTACGAAACGTTTGAGCTTGAACTTCCACTCGACATGACGACAAATCTTCTTTAAACACTTGAAATATGAACTTGGGACTTACTTGAAGACCATGAGAACGATACTGTCAGATCTAAATCTTACATAAGGTGACATATGGTGAGACAACACGGAGAGTCGTGCACTCGTTTGCTCGATGTTTATATTCCTCTCTTATTTACGCTAAATTCACATACAGCAAGTTATGGCATGCTACGGTATGCTACGGCACGGTTCTGAACAACAAAACAAAGAATTACAGTTGATAACTAGATGACAAAAGGATAAAATATACGGGAAATAAATACCTCATGTTATCTTCACTTGGTCTTTAAACGATGACTAGACAAAGTGTTTCTTAGCGGGAAAACCGCTGACCGCTAGATCTTACAGACACTAAGATATTTACAAGGCACTAAGGTCGGGAAGCAAACTATGTTGTGTTTCATTTGTATTATACTTGTGATTTGTAATCCCAATATAGTAGTTAGTGCTCTTACATTTGTTGTCTTATTGCTGTGCTTATTAGTAAAGGTACGATCAACAACAACAAACAGTTCACATGCTAGAGAGTACAGTACTTCTATTTGTGTTATATATATTGCCTGGAGGAGTGCTAACTGAATGTAACAAACAATATAGATGTCTCCCCTAAAATAAATTGTAAAATAAGTCGATAATTGAAGTGTGGCTATAATAAAATTTCACAACATCTGACAGACGTACAAAAAGGATTTTCCTAGCAAAATTAAAAACAATTAGCGGTGACCTCGAATTTCAAACCGATAGTAGTAAATTTTTGCGCCAAAACCAGTTTCAAATTCTCAACGTTGATTGGCCCAGACGGTTTTTGTTGGAATGTGATTGATTTTAGGTGTAATCTCATTGGTCAGTTTTGTTCAGGTGGTCCCGGTTAGTGTGTCTGCACTGTAATGGCAAATAATAAAATAATAATATCAAAATAAGATGCCAGATGTATACATAATATTTTATTAAATGCTCTATTAGCGTGAACTTGGGCTTCATAATAAAGCTATTTTGATAGATTAAATGTAAAACCTAAAAGTTTATTTGTATCGTCATACAGAAGTCCCGGGGACAGAAGTACTAGTTGTTTTAGCCTATTACTTACACAATTTAAAGCAGACTCCCCACATTCGAAAATACCAGCTCACATCGCTAGTCATATAAATACAATACAAACAGTGAATAAAATTACAAAGTATTTCATGATCACCTCGTGGTTCCAACATGGCGGATTTGAAGTAGTTTTCTTCTTCATACACAACATAATTCTCAGAGGAGCTTCGGTAATAATTTTGTACATGAAATTATGGCAAGAACTTCGTTTCATCACTCGATCGGCAACCTCGTACCGAACTGAAGCCAACTGAGGCTAGTCAATCATCGCCAGAAAACGCCGGGTTTTCCATTTGTATCGCCAAAATACCTCGAGAAACGCGGTAAGGTCAACTATTTTCCCCTTAGTTTGTGCTTTGAGATCGTCTTTGAACCAAATTGTACCTCGAATAATCTGTGATTTAAACTAAAGCTGAAGAAATTGTCATTAGGTCATCTCAGCGGCTGGCGCAAGGGGCATGCCCATTAGAACCCAGTATGCGATTTGAGGCCTAAGAAGAAGAACGGCCAGCATTTTTAGACTTGGGCTTTTCCACAGGAAGCCCAAGTAAATAGCCATTCTTGCTCGAGGGTAGAAGCACCAAGCTCAGTAATTCAGTCCATAAATGCAGAAATATTGCATTTCATTACAGCAAATAACGTGTCACAAAGATTTAAATGACCGCATCACGGTTCACGTAAAATAACTTGGCAAACATAAAATCTTGAAGTAATAATGCAAACTACGAGTACAAAATAACACACTCTATATGCATCAAAGGCTTTGAAAATATATAAATGTGTTGTATTACACTCATGGCTCTAAATTAAAAACATTGAACAGACCTCCAAAACAAACTGGAATGAACCAAAACAAAATGGAATAGACAACGTTGTCTGAAATGACCAATCACAGGGCAGCAGAACAACTGTTGTATCAATCCTCCAATCATATGCAGTTTTCTATTGACCTTTAGGCCAACCAGACAACTGTTGTCTGTCCTTGTCCAGTACATACAACTGTTGTTACAATCCACCAATGGGCATGCAATTTAAATGAGAGTATGTCAACAGATCATTTGATAGATGACCTGTGGGTTACATATCTGTTATCGTGTACTTATATGACATTGAACACACACTAAAGACAATTGTAATGGTAAACTAATTTTAATTTTAAAAGAGTGAATGTCACCAAAAACCGAGGAAATTCCAAATTTTGTGGCAAAGACTGAAAAATCGATTTCGCTCATATTACAAAGTTAGATAGGCTAGGGTGTTACTAGAATCGCTGTGTAGTTAGTTTAATGAAATAGCGTTGTGTTTTCGAGAAAAACGCAAAACTCTGATTCCCGTCGAAAATCGCCTGTGAAGACAACAAATTGTGACTTGAGTTTATTCGTCTCGCATCACAACATGAGCCACGCAATCGCTCTAAAAATACCACCACGTGTTATACGATCTCTAAGCTTACTGACTGTGTGATTAGCTGGATAATTGCTCAATATTTTGCGTGACAGGAAAAATATTTTGTAGACCTACATTTGCGTTGACCGAAAGTATGCTCCAATAAAAAAAATATTTTCACCATGTGGTAGTGCTCGAAATTGTTTGAGCAACAAATGAATGAAAACTGGAATGTTATCCTCTCAAATGCTGGAGAGATCTACCTGGGCAAATGAATTAGCGTAACGGGAGAGTGTTTTGAAATCAGTTGAAAATTAGCATTTTCTGACCTTTGAGGTCATCACTCACGCTTCGCTCTTGTGATTCTTCCGTACTTTGACCACTTTGACCGTTTCAAATAGTTTGTATTAGCTATGAAATTTTATTTTAAAAGTCTTCACTAAGGTTGAAGGAAATTCTTACCTCATTTGAAGCGAAAACCTGATCGAGAGTCGGAAATGCAATATATGGCCATCTTACAATCACAAGTATATAACTGTCAACACAGGAATTCCTCCATAACTCATGAGATTTTCCACTCATTGAAATATGTCTCGGCTGAAATCGAAGGCACTTATGCTAATTATTGCCTGTCAATCATGTTGTTGTACGACGTTTCTATTTTTAAATTCATAAAGCAAATCTCATGCAGTTTTGGATATACTCCTTAGTGTTACCCTGGTTCTAGCCGTTCCAGAGGTGCTTTACTCGAGGGAGGGGGGATTGACTCGGAGACTTGCCATGTGAAAGGGGCGGAGATGATCGTCGTATCTTTTAGGGGTATAAATTATGGATGTTGGTATCACTTGGTCACGATGGAACGACAATATTTTTAGCCATCAATGTATCATTTAGGGTTGCACGATAAAAAAAAAGGCTGTGTGCTGGCTAATTATTGTATAGAAATATTCATTACGAATTGCCAGTATCAAGCATTTCTCAGCAATTGGCTCCCATAAGGGGAAGGTAGTTTACACTTAAATTTTGCCGTTGCATAGAGTTCATATAGAAGAAACGACGTGGTATTTACGCTGCTGTCAGTATACTGACAGAAAAGACACGGCCTTGTACTGGCTTCATAACTTTTATTTCTTGAAATAGAGAATACGTGTTACTATATCTTGAAAGCTGCTCTTAGATAGAGCGCAGCAGTGGTATCTTGTAAACTGTTCTTGTTAGTGATAGAACGTGGCACCGGCTGGGATCGTGACCACTTTTGTTCATAGAGAGATGACGTGTTGCTTATATCTTGAAATCTGTTCTTGTTAGAAATAGGGCGTGGTACTTTTATCTTGTAAACTGTTCTTGTTAGAGATGGAACGTGGCACTGGGATCGTGACCACTTTTGTTGATAGAGAGATGGCGTGTTGCTTATATCTTCATAACTGTTCTTGTTAGAGATAGGGCGTGGCACTTGAATCGTGACCACTTTTGCTCATAGAGAGAGGTCGTGTTACTCTATCTTGATAAATGTTCTTGCTAGAGATAGGGCGCGGCACTTGTATCGTGACCACTTTTTTCATAGATAGGGGACGTGTTGTTTATATCTTGAAATCTGTTCTTGTTAGAGATAGGGCGTGGTACTTTTATCTTGTTACTGTTCTTGTTAGAGATAGGGCGTGGCACTTGGATCTTGACAACTTTTGTGCATAGAGTGAGGACGTGTCACTTGTGATGACATATCGTCGTTATGTCATATCACAACCAAAACATCACGTTTCGCGAAAATTTTCGCACGGCAAAATATGAAATCAACCTCATCTTCAGCACCCGTGAAAGAAACTATTGCAGTTGGTTTACAATATTTTTACTGCATGAAATTATTTGCGACTTGCTTTCAGTCTTTACTATCAAAACCACAAACTCCACCAGCGATAGAGTTAATAGATTTAAAACTACAACATCCATCCATGTTTCTTTCCCGGGGGGGACCCGCGGGGGGACTTCCATGTGAAAGGAGCTGAGACGATCGTCGGAAAATTTGAATTTAAACACATCAAGCAGATCACTCTGGGCGTGGCTTAAGCTGTATTTGACCCCTAAACGATATCATTATAAAGCAGGCAGACAAATAAGAGCTTTAACCGCCAGTACAGTATGACGGTCTTTTTATAATTTTTTGCGTGCAACTCTAAACGATACATTGATGGCTTGAAATATTGTTGTTCCGTCATAAACAACCCTAAGTGCTACCAAAACCGTAATTTACACCGGCCCAAAAAGAGACGACGATCATCCCTGCCCCTTTCACATGGGAGTCCCCTCCCCTCGAGTCCCCCGGCCCCTCCCACCGAGTCCCCCACCGGGTTTCTTTACAAATTGTCAGTATACCGGCTAACAGTACCATGGTTCCAGAGGTGCTTCAGATATATATTATTACGCAGGGAGCCGATAATATATAGAAAGCGCCTCCGAAACCAGGGTAACATATATATTATATATCAAAAAATATATCAAAAACTGAGAATTGCTTGATGGTTCAAAAATAGAAACGTCGTACAACGACATGATTGACAAGCAATAATTAGCATAAGTGCCTTCGATTTCAGTCGAGACATATTTCAACACTCTTTAATATGGCGTCTTCTGAGCTCAAATCAGTCTTAAAATTCTACAATCAGTATTGATATTAACCAAGGAGACTTATTATGCCCTTGATGTCTTCAATGAGTGGAAAATCTCATGAGTTATGGAGGAATTCCTGTGTTGACAGTTATATACTTGTGATTGTAAGATGGCCATATATTGCATTTCCGACTCTCGATCAGGTTTTCGCTTCAAATGAGGTAAGAATTTCCTTCAACCTTGGTGAAGACTTTTAAAATACAATTTCATAGCTAATACAAACTATTTGAAACGGTCAAAGTGGTCAAAGTACGGAAGTATCACAAGAGCGAAGCGTGAGTGATGACCTCAAAGGTCAGAAAATGCTAATTTTCAACTGATTTCAAAACACTCTCCCGTTACGCTAATTCATTTGCCCAGGTAGATCTCTCCAGCATTTGAGAGGATAACATTCCAGTTTTCATTCATTTGTTGCTCAAACAATTTCGAGCACTACCACATGGTGAAAATATTTTTTTTATTGGAGCATACTTTCGGTCAACGTAAATGTAGGTCTACAAAATATTTTTCCTGTCACGCAAAATATTGAGCAATTATCCAGCTAATCACACAGTCAGTAAGCTTAGAGATCGTATAACACGTGGTGGTATTTTTAGAGCGATTGCGTGACTCATGTTGTGATGCGAGACGATTAAACTCAAGTCACAATTTGTTGTCTTCACAGGCGATTTTCGACGGGAATCAGAGTTTTACGTTTTTCTCGAAAACGCAACGCTATTTCATTAAACTAACTACACAGCGATTCTAGTAACACCCTAGCCTATCTAACTTTGTAATATGAGCGAAATCGATTTTTCGACTTTTGCTGCGATATTCTAAATTTTTCCTGACTTCCGTTCTTAACTCTTGTCCTATTTGACACTTGATGGTTGAGGTTTAAGCTTACACACTAACAGAATTCTATTCACAAAACTATAGAAACATGTAGAAGACATTGGAATTTGCTTCTACTCTTGTCGACAGTGAATGACAACGCTTTATCCGCACAAGTAATTATTTTCCCGCTTGGCGTTACAATGAATAGTCTATACCATTCCCGGGTACTTTTTGGCGGGAATATCGATAATTTATGCCATTCTCACGAAGTCAATTGCTTTACAGCGAACTCATCATTTACAATGGGAAATCAAGAGTCTTACTTCCATATTATAAACGTATAATAGTTTGACAGTACTTTCGAGGTATAAACGCCAATGCCGGGCACGTATGGTCCCGTACAGTTAGCAACATTTGAAAAAGTTGGTGAAGATATAAATTTATGTTGACCAAAACGGGCAACAAGCTGGATTTGACACCCAAAGTGTAAATTATAAACCAAGTATATCCTCACAAAATTAAAATATCAAGTCATCTATTGCTGGGAACGGCAAAGTAAGAGGGACTCGATTGATAATTACGGGAATGCTGACAAATATCGGCCAAACTCGATAGTGTGTTGATACAGTATATAATTGATACAATCGGACGGTAAAACGTTTTTCGGGACGAAAATTATCCCACCATTCACTGCCTTTTGCGAGTAAGTCTAAATCAGTACACGATTTTCTTCCTTAGAATTTTTTATTCACAAAGTTTTGCAGCTACACATTCTGTTTACATGTTCACGTGCATCGACGTTTCCGACTAGAATAACATAATTGAAATATTGTCTAGAATTACGTGGTTTACCTTTAATATAGCGTTGTATTTCCCAGAGCTCACTTCAGAACATTGTTACACACTGACGGTATATTATTATTATAAGCACAAGTCCCATAAAAACATGTAAAGGTTTAGTGAGAGCGCCAGTGAAAAGAACGCGTTTCGCTAATCGATTGACATTTGATTCCATGCTGGAATGCGATTGTGTGGCCTGTCATCCTTGAAGAGATTTGCATATGTTTATGTACAAATTTTGGAAAAAGTATACTACTGTTGTAACATTGCTTTGAATGTGCCTGACCTGTTTTGAGTCCAACAATAGTTGTTAATTTTAAGTCTACCACAGACAACAGTTGTGAGAATAGATACAACAATTGTCTCAAGTCCAACAACAGTTGTTTACTAACTTGCCGAGATCAATGTTTTATAAGTCTACCATCAAATACAACCACCATATCATGACCAACAACAGTTGTACGTAATGTTTTATGTTACAACAGTTGTCTCAATTAATTTGACTTCAACCAAATGATCAGGCTGTTCACCTCGAACATGCTCGAACAACATCACAACTTTCCACTGAAATTTAGTCATAATGACTACAGAGGAAGCTGAATAAAGATTTGCAGTTCATGGTCACAAATTTTCATTTTTTACACTGCGCAGTCTCGTGCAGTTCACATCGTATAACGAGCAAACCGAACTCCTTACGGTTACCTATCGGAATATATTTGTATGCCAAACTCATTTATACGGTTACTTATTGGGATATGTTCATGTGCTTAGAGATATTTCGGACCGCAGTCACATATATTCACGGGATTTACGGTGAAAATAAACACGATACTTCGATCAATGCAATTTGAAACAATTTTACTTGTAAACACTTCCATAAGCATAAATTGGCCCGAGCGTAAAGCCCATTTGGCTCTACAATTTTAATATACACTGTAATTGAAATATAATAGCATTTTGTAAACTAAATTCATTGGAAATGTGCGCGCACTCTTCAAACCTTGGCAATTCATTTGAAAGGTTTTGGACAATATCGACAACATACTGTTATTTTTAATACTCGAGACAACTGTTGTATCTATTCTGACAACTGTTGTATCTATTCTGACAACTGTTGTCTGTGGTAGACTTAAGAGTGTATCCGCGAGTGGACCAGGCAGTCGTGACACATGACATCTCTCTGATCTCAATGAAACTAAACCAGAAGAAAGTCCTCACCTGATAACTCATACAGCCAAAGTATGAATTTTTTTGATTATTTCAGGGGGGGGAGGGGGGTTAGACCACCTCCCCTCGTTTCTGCAGGGGAAGGACTGAATTTCCATAGCAAAATAATACCTACTTCACACACCTCTCTTTCCCTCCATTTACAATCAATTCAGTTCTTACTTCACCTGAGGAATAAATGGTCCTTTAGCAGCTTACAGAAGAGACTACAGTCACGTGACTATAATACCTGTCAATTGGGGTCTGTCAATCAATATACTGTCACACAACTGATTTGTGTGAAGTCAAAAACCCAAATATTTGACCTCAAATATCTCCAATGAGAAACCTTGTGCAAAACCCAAAACACTTTTCTGTGTTAGATCTACCCTTCAACTAAGAATAACTGAAATAAAATGTTTGGGATATGTTTTAGTCTTGGCACAATGTGTCACAGCAGGAGTCAACCCAAACAGTAAAATTGTTACCTACTTACAACGAAAAGTTCGCAACTTACATCTCATAATCAATAAACTAACTCTTTTTCCATGCTTAATCTCGTTTATTAACAACCACTTTCCTTGTACAATACTCAAATAGGAGTTATTATTTGAAAGAACAGCAGTCGCTGTTGCAATATCAACTCTAATTGCACAAACGATTAGATGCAACAATGAGTATTTTGTAATCATTCGATCCTATGTCATTTCAATACAAAAAAAACATTATTGCTGAGTGAATAAGACTTACATATGTTGCTCACCGACGTACGTTCCTTGGTCTCTGCCGTCCAAATCAATTAGATCGCAATTGTTGACCTCACACGTTTCTGGTTGAAATTCGAGAATGCCATTACATCTTCTGAACATTTTGTTGTCAACCGTCTATTAAATGTTGAAGGCCGAGCTTCGTTACTCATTTAGCTTTGTCTTGGTAGTACAAATACAATTCCTACATCTTTACTACAGTTTTGCGAAGATTTACGACATTTCTTTCCTGACAAACTTGCGCTGCACTGGATTGCGTGACCAGTATTTGGTCAGCGGTATCTCACATATACAGGTAGCCCATGACACAAAAATTAGTCTCCCTCGCAGCCGTTTTTAGTCTCGCTCCACTCCCTTCGGTCCCTTTCTTTCAGCTGCGAGGGAGACTATTAAGTTTTCGCATGGAAATGATATATAAAATCAATGAATGTTTTTGTTTTATTCCCATTTTGAATCATTGGGAATAGTTTGTTTTTCCCATTCATTCAAAAAAACATCAATGGGAAGAATTCGTTTTCGCAATGATTTGAAATAATAATATAAAGATTAGTCATAGAGCCCTATTTGGGAACATGGGAACATGACAAAAAGTATGGATCGATTTTAGATTTTACAACATTTATCAAATTTCTCGCGCGCTGATTGGATAAGAGTCTTTAGAGAACTTCAGATTCGACTTCGAGTACAGGGCCGGACACACGGTGCAGCATTGCGCACAACATTGCACGCAACACGTATTGTTGCAGCGTGTGTCCACCTTTGCAACATGTTATTTGCGCGCAATGTTGCAGAAGTAGAATCGAGTCCTACTGCTGCAACATTGCGAGCAACAAAATACGTCGTATTAGCGCGCGATTTGCGCGCAACATGTTGCAGAGGCACAGGCAGCCCAACCATTCCTTTTGAGGCTACTAAATAATTCAATAAAATGATATCTGCGTCTTTTTATGGGTTTCCTGTAGTAGAGCGCACGCGCGCAATATACACGTAGATATGTTGGGTTCCCTGTGTTGAGTACCGTATAATGTTTGGGCTCCCTGTGCGCATCCCGCGCGTCCCACAATCGGCAAAAATAACACTGATCTTTAATTATTTCTTATCACAACAAGAATAACAATTATTAAAGGAGATGTTATTGAGTGTTCTAGATTTAAAAGACCGAAATATTTAGTCAAAATATCTCACTCAAAACTCGTACTCTAGACAACGAGTTTTGCGAGAAATCTCGTCGAAGTCGAAACGACGACAAGGAGATTTTCAAACTGGCGTGAGCTGGCGTGACAATGTCACGGCTTTACGCATGAGCACTAATCGTAACACAGGCAGCCCAACCATTCCTTTTGAGGCTACTAAATAATGAAATAAAATGATATTTGCTTTTTTTTATGGGTTTCCTGTGGTAGAACGCGCGCGCAATATGTATTATGTTGGCTTCCCGGCTTCCCTGTGCATAGAAATGTATGATGTTGGGATCCCTGTGCATAGAAATGTATGATGTTGGGATCCCTATGCGCATCCCGCGCATCCCGCGCGTCCCGCAGCATATGTGTTTCAATATACACATTGCTGCGGTCGCTTCTTGCGGGACGCGCACAGGGAGCCCAACATATTACATGTTTATGCTCAGGGAACCCAACCTTACGTATTGCGCGCGCCCTCTACCACAGGAAACCCATCAAAAAAGACGCAAATATAACTTTATTTCATTATTTAGTAGCCTCAAAAGGAATGGTTGGGCTGCCTATGATCGTAACGGCGAAAAATCGTAGTCGTACTCGTATTCGAATCTGAAGCTCTCTAATTTGTCGATAAGAGGACAGATACGCATAGAATGACGTTTCGCTCGCGCACGGAACCAGCGCGCGCTTGAATCAGTTTTTTCTTCAAATCTATTTGTCGTTTTGGGAGCCTTTTCCGCTTTCCTGAGTAAATATTGTTGTGAAAAAAAACAAATCGAAGTCGCTTTTCTATGGTCTGTTTAACAAATCGAAGTCGCTTTTCTATGGTCTGTACTCTTTAATTACGCTCGTGGTTCCACTTGAGTTTTGATCATTTTCTGACGTCATTTCTATGGTAGATAAGAGTACAGACCATAGAAAAGCGACTTCAATTTGTTAAATTTCTTCCTGTGTTTATTTTTTAAATAAAAATGCATATCGGCTACCTAAAATAATACATATTTACATTTACAATCAACTCTCGCCTTGAGAACACCTTGCTAAAATGAGGACACTCAATCACGGACAACAAACAGTCCTCGGACTAAGTGAAACGTACTAAAATTAACTCTCGCTATTGCTGGTTTGCAATCAATCCCTGGAAGACGCAGCAGCCCATGTTGGTGGTACAAACAAGAGAAGCTAATGAGCAATGCTTTGTTATCGGGAAGCAATATGGCCGCCATGACGTCACGTGCAAACCAGCAATTGCGGACACCCGGTCCCTATGACAGAGTTGACTCATGCACTTGACTCATGCCCCGGGGAGGGGGGAGGGGGGGGTATACTCCCTTTGTCCAAGTGGCAGGGGCGATCGGCGGTCCTTTTAAGAGTTGAAAATATTTCCTGTGTGTACCTTTTAGGGTTACGACTCACAAGTCAGTTACGTAACATCACTTTGTACCTGTTAGGGGTCGAAATGAACATGACTTCAAGAGCTCTTTTAATTTCTGCGTACCTTTTAGGGGTCGTTTTCAAAACCGACCACCGATCACTCCTGCCACTTGGACAAAGGGAGTATAGGGGGGCATGAGTCAAGTATGAGTCATACCCAGAGGGCATGAGTCAAGTGCATGAGTCAACTCTGTTATAGGGACAACCCTGGGACCATGTGGTGTCCGCAATAGCGAGAGTTAACATTTTAGTACGTTTTGCTTAGTCCGAGGACTGTTTGTTGTCCGTGATTGAGTGTCCGCATGTTAACGAGTTGTCCTCAAGGCGAGAGTTGATTGTAAATGTAAATATTTATTCTTTTAGGTAGCCGACATGCATTTTCATTTAACAAATAAACACAGGAAAAAAATCTAAAATCGATCCATACTTTTTGTCATGTTCTATTTTTTTTGTCATGTTCAAATCAAATATTGTTACTCAGCTAGATTAGCTTATCAGTTACCCTGAGTAACATTTACCTTATTTTAGTTAAATTGAAAATAATAATTGTAAAAAAAGAAAAAACATTAGGTTAAAAAAAAAGTATTGTTGTTGTTGTTGTTCAAATCAGTAGGAAAACGAATTCTTCCCATTGATGGTTTTTTGAATGAATGGGGAAAAAACAAACTATTCCCAATGATTCAAAATGGGAATAAAACAAAAACATTCATTGATTTTATATATCATTTCCATGCGAAAACTTAACGGCCATTTCCTTTATTTTTGTGTCATGGGCTACCTGTATATGTGAGATACCGCTGACCAAATACTGGTCACGCAATCCAGTGCAGCGCAAGTTTGTCAGGAAAGAAATGTCGTAAATCTTCGCAAAACTGTAGTAAAGATGTAGGAATTGTATTTGTACTACCAAGACAAAGCTAAATGAGTAACGAAGCTCGGCCTTCAACATTTAATAGATGGTTGACAACAAAATGTTCAGAAGATGTAATGGCATTCTCGAATTTCAACCAGAAACGTGTGAGGTCAACAATTGCGATCTTATTGATTTGGACGGCAGAGACCAAGGAACGTACGTCGGTGAGCAACATATGTAAGTCTTATTCACTCAGCAATAATGTTTTTTTGTATTGAAATGACATAGGATCGAATGATTACAAAATACTCATTGTTGCATCTAATCGTTTGTGCAATTATAGTTGATATTGCAACAGCGACTGCTGTTCTTTCAAATAATAACTCCTATTTGAGTATTGTACAAGGAAAGTGGTTGTTAATAAACGAGATTAAGCATGGAAAAAGAGTTAGTTTATTGATTATAAGATGTAAGTTGCGAACTTTTCGCTGTAAGTAGGTAACAATTTTACTGTTTGGGTTGACTCCTGCTGTGACACATTGTGCCAAGACTAAAACATATCCCAAACATTTTATTTCAGTTATTCTTAGTTGAAGGGTAGATCTAACACAGAAAAGTGTTTTGGGTTTTGCACAAGGTTTCTCATTGGAGATATTTGAGGTCAAATATTTGGGTTTTTGACTTCACACAAATCAGTTGTGTGACAGTATATTGATTGACAGACCCCAATTGACAGGTATTATAGTCACGTGACTGTAGTCTCTTCTGTAAGCTGCTAAAGGACCATTTATTCCTCAGGTGAAGTAAGAACTGAATTGATTGTAAATGGAGGGAAAGAGAGGTGTGTGAAGTAGGTATTATTTTGCTATGGAAATTCAGTCCTTCCCCTGCAGAAACGAGAGGGGGTGGTCTAACTCCCCCCTGAAATAATCAAAAAAATTCATACTTTGGCTGTATGAGTTATCAGGTGAGGGCTTTCTTCTGGTGTAGTTTCATTGAGATCAGAGAGATGTCATGTGTCACGACTGCCTGGTCCACTCACGGATACACTCTTAAAATTAACAACTGTTGTTGGTCATGATATGGTGGTTGTATTTGATGGTAGACTTATAAAACATTGATCTCGGCAAGTTGACAACTGTTGTTGGACTTGAGACAACTGTTGTATCTATTCTCACAACTGTTGTCTGTGGTAGACTTAAAATTAACAACTATTGTTGGACTCGAGACAGGTCAGGCACATACAACAACTGTTGTATCTATTCTCACAACTGTTGTCTGTGGTAGACTTAAAATTAACAACTGTTGTTGGTCATGATATGGTGGTTGTATTTGATGGTAGACTTATATTTAACATTGATCTCGGCAAGTTAACAACTGTTGTTGGACTTGAGACAACTGTTGTATCTATTCTCACAACTGTTGTCTGTGGTACAGTAGTATACTTTTTCCAAAATTTGTACATAAACATATGCAAATCTCTTCAAGGATGACAGGTCACACAATCGCATTCCAGCATGGAATCAAATGTCAGTCGATTAGCGAAACGCGTTCTTTTCACTGGCGCTCTCACTAAACCTTTACATGTTTTTATGGGACTTGTGCTTATAATAATAATATACCGTCAGTGTGTAACAATGTTCTGAAGTGAGCTCTGGGAAATACAACGCTATATTAAAGGTAAACCACGTAATTCTAGACAATATTTCAATTATGTTATTCTAGTCGGAAACGTCGATGCACGTGAACATGTAAACAGAATGTGTAGCTGCAAAACTTTGTGAATAAAAAATTCTAAGGAAGAAAATCGTGTACTGATTTAGACTTACTCGCAAAAGGCAGTGAATGGTGGGATAATTTTCGTCCCGAAAAACGTTTTACCGTCCGATTGTATCAATATATACTGTATCAACACACTATCGAGTTTGGCCGATATTTGTCAGCATTCCCGTAATTATCAATCGAGTCCCTCTTACTTTGGCGTTCCCAGCAATAGATGACTTGATATTTTAATTTTGTGAGGATATACTTGGTTTATAATTTACACTTTGGGTGTCAAATCCAGCTTGTTGCCCGTTTTGGTCAACATAAATTTATATCTTCGCCAACTTGTTCAAATGTTGCTAACTGTACGGGACCATACGTGCCCGGCATTGGCGTTTATACCTCGAAAGTACTGTCAAACTATTATACGTTTATAATATGGAAGTAAGACTCTTGATTTCCCATTGTAAATGATGAGTTCGCTGTAAAGCAATTGACTTCGTGAGAATGGCATAAATTATCGATATTCCCGCCAAAAAGTACCCGGGAACGGTATAGACTATTCATTGTAACGCCAAGCGGGAAAATAATTACTTGTGCGGATAAAGCGTTGTCATTCACTGTCGACAAGAGTAGAAGCAAATTCCAATGTCTTCTACATGTTTCTATAGTTTTGTGAATAGAATTCTGTTAGTGTGTAAGCTTAAACCTCAACCATCAAGTGTCAAATAGGACAAGAGTTAATTAGTTTACCATTACAATTGTCTTTAGTGTGTGCTATCAAATGATCTGTTGACATACTCTCATTTAAATTGCATGCCCATTGGTGGATTGTAACAACAGTTGTATGTACTGGACAAGGACAGACAACAGTTGTCTGGTTGGCCTAAAGGTCAATAGAAAACTGCATATGATTGGAGGATTGATACAACAGTTGTTCTGCTGCCCTGTGATTGGTCATTTCAGACAACGTTGTCTATTCCATTTTGTTTTGGTTCATTCCAGTTTGTTTTGGAGGTCTGTTATTGTTAAGTCGCCTTTTGATAGCCTGCGCTCGCATCCAAACTAAACCACGGTATAGTCTGTCTGCGAATCGGTGCATTATTCCTTGTTCCGGACCCCCAGCATAGTAGCACGATTATATATAATAGCTTCTGATTGGCTATCACCAATTCTCATTCTTACACGTGTCCTGATTGGTTGTGCTACTCGTGCGCTATGTTTATTTTCAAAATGGTATCCACCTTTTCTTTTAGCGAGGATATATTTACAAAGCTGTAGACACTATGCCATTGTGTGTGCAATGTAATGTAACAATAGAAACTTCGTAACCACTTGAAAATGACCTCGGAACAAATCGCAACACAGAGGACAAGCAACGAGCTAACGATTTTCTTCCGGTGATGACGTTACTCTCGTGACGATTGACGATCCTTGCATACTTCTTTCCGCCATTACGGACTCACACTATTTTGGTAAACTTGTATAAAGTGAGTTTATGACATGTTTTTTCATTTTTTCCTCGAGTAATTAGGCACAGGCTTTGTGGCCTGTGTGACGTTTGTGTTTACCGAGAATCCTTCAGATATTGTGGGGTGTTGAATACGTTTTATAGTCGAACTATGACCATCGGCATCAGAGTACCGTTTGTTTGTCCTTCAATGGCCCGATGTGATGACCTACAAGAAGGCTACATATATACTTTATTGAATACCTCCAAGTTTGACGTTTGGCGATTGACAACCCCTTTCGAAGGACAAGCGATTCCCATTTGGGAACTTATGAGCGCTGCAAAGGGAAAACAGAGCCCCATAAAAAAACATGGTGCTCTGATGGTCATAGTTCGAAATGTGTTCAAAACGCCACAATACCTGAAGGATTCTCGGTAAACACAAACGTGACACAGTTTATAAAAGATGTGCCTAATTAGTCGAGGAAAATAAATGAAAAAAACGTCATAAAGACAATTTTATAATTCTTACCAAAACAGCGTGAGTCTGCATTTGACCAATCGAACTGCATTACATATCTAGCCGTTTCTTTCTTTCTTTCTTTCTTTCTTTCTTTCTTTCTTTCTTTCTTTCTTTCTTTCTTTCTTTCTTTCTTTCTTTCTTTTCTTTCTTTCTTTCTTTCTTTCTTTCTTTCTTTCTTTCTTTCTTTCTTCTTTCTTTCTTTCTTTCTTTCTTTCTTTCTTTCTTCTTTCTTTCTTTCTTTCTTTCTTTCTTTCTTTCTTTCTTTTTCTTTCTTTCTTTCTTTTTTCTTTCTTTCTTTCTTTCTTTCTTTCTTTCTTTCTTTCTTTCTTTCTTTCTTTCTTTCTTTCTTTCTTTCTTTCTTTCTTTCTTTCTTTCTTTCTTTCTTTCTTTCTTTCTTTCTTTCTTTCTTTCTTTCTTTCTGTCTGTCTGTCTGTCTGTCTGTCTGTCTGTCTGTCTGTCTGTCTGTCTGTCTGTCTGTCTGTCTGTCTGTCTGTCTGTCTGTCTGTCTCTCTGTCTGTCTTTCTTTCTTTCTGTCTTTCTTTCTGTCTTTCTTTCTGTCTTTCTTTCTGTCTTTCTTTCTGTCTTTCTTTCTGTCTTTCTTTCTGTCTTTCTTTCTGTCTTTCTTTCTGTCTTTCTGTCTTTCTTTCTGTCTTTCTTTCTTTCTGCCTTTCTTTTCTGTCTTTCTTTTCTGTCTGTCTGTCTGTCTTTCTTTCTTCACATCACACTTTGCATAGATACTAATTTCAACATGCTGTTTCATGTCATAAACTTAATTTCGTAATTGAATTAATTCTAATAAACTCGTTCCCAGTCCCCTGCTCGTTTAGGTAATGGCTAATTGTGCATATCATTCGCCTGTGTTTCATGGGAAATCACAACTCGTTCAATAAAAGAACAATAATATGCAATGCCTCAGTATACATATAGACCCTTGCAGTAATTCCCAACCCGAGGCACAAAGCATATTTTCATAAGAAAATATTTCAATTCTCAGGAGAGAGAATAACTTTTTGTTTTGTCCCCCAGAATGGGAATTACTGCATGCAAGGGGAAGTTTTTAAAACTTGTTAGATTTTTGTGTTTTAATGCATTAGAATAATGAACAAAGTTATATAACAATGTTTTGTACGCATAATATTGACATTTCTTTTGTACTATTGTTATTCAAGCTAGAATCATGATCTAATTAATAATAGTTAATAGTTATCTTGTTAGTATATGTATGCAATACTTACATTGTATCTTCTACATACAATAAAGGTTACTTTTTGTAGTTTACAAGCTTGTAATTTTTATTTAAACTGCAAACATTTTACCGGCAATGAAATAGCACAATAATTAAGAGTGAATGCCTGTAAGAATCGAGAATCAACGGTCAACTCAAAATAATCGAACTTTATTTTCTTTCACCATAGCATTCCTTTCAATGATCTATTTTAGGGAGAAATACTAAAAAGTTTCAGATAATTTTTAAAAACCAGTTTGACAACTACCATTTTTCAGTGAAATTATGAGGCAAATTTGAAGAGCTGTGAAGTGTTTACCGTTTGCTCTACAACAATGATGTTAAGCTCACGTAATAAACGTTTCCAAATAAAAATAATGCCGTAAGAAAGCTTCACTATTGTTCTTTTATTTGAGAAAGTGTCAGCCTCTAACTCGCAATGCAGCATTTTTGGGAAATAAAACTATAAGGTCACGGAATGTCCAAATTAGCATTAATTTCGACCTATCGGCGACATTTTTCTCGTTGTAACTCAAAACTTAAAGCCAAAACACGACTATCTTGTACTTTTAGTTGATCTCTGATGATGGAAAATTATCTTCCAGTGCACAGGAATAATTTCAACCAGGAATAATTTCAACCTTGCTGAATGATGACTCTTGCTCCTTTCCCCAGTTCCATGCTGTGTCATGCTTTAGGAGGTGATGTGGAGGCTGAAGCTCAATGGAAAGAATTGGTAAGAATTTTTGGTAGTAGTTAACAAATTCTAGCCATGACTGTACTGTCTCAAGAGTCAGAGTGAAACTCAACGCTTGTTTATTAGTACTCCGTACATACCTCGTGCTCTCCTGTATACGAAAACCGCTGACCATGAATACATTACATCCCTTTCTTCCTTGGAACTAAAGTCTACTATATTTGTTTAAAAAAAACCTGGTATTAAACGTGTATCTTCACGTTTTGACTTACAGTGCGACTACTGTAACCGGGGCCACTTAGACAACGAAAACCAATCACAATTCAGACGAAAACAAAGCCAATTTCAAAATTTGTGTACTTCAGCCAATCAGGAGAGAGCAATCTCGTTATCTAAGTGGCCCCGGTTAAAGTCGTTGCACTGTAATGTCTTTATATGTTCAATGTCTCTAACTTATTAGTTCAATAACTTGAGTAAGTGCTTTAATGGTACAAACATAGTCTTCTAGATACTTGGGTTTCTGAATGTCTCTATGGGGCTGTGGTTCAAGTTCCTTACTCTGTACTGTTTGTTCTTCTTCGCAACTAGGAGATTTGATGAACTTCTTCACATGTGACACGTTTCGGTGTACAGCAACTCCTTCTGCATTTTAATAATAATAATAATCAGCTATTATGCTGTTACCTTTTTTATTTGTCATGACGTGAGGTTCTTCGTTGAAGTTTGGAGATAACTTGTTTTGTTGAGTTTGTTGTATGAGAACTTTATCTCCAACGCTGAGGTCACTTTGTGTAGCCTGTCTCCTGTTGTCTGCATATTCCTTCCCTCTAATCGTCTGCATGCCGTCGCAATCTCTTACTTCCTCATCAGTATTCCTGACACTGTCGGGTTGTATCTCTGGTATTTTCGTGTGTATCTTCCGTCCATAAAGCATCTCTGCAGGACTAACTCCTGTTACAGTATGTGGAGCAGATACGATATGCTAGCAGACATGTGGAGAGTTGTTCTCGCCAATTCTTTCCCTCTATGCAGTCTTGATAGCTTTTAAAAAGCTACATTATATATATATATAGGTCTGATTTCTTAAAAGGTGTCTTGTTCACGAAGCCCCATTTTGTAATAACAGTTCTCATGTTGTGCTCCTAGCATCAAATTGGCCCAAAAATCAAAAACCAACAGCAAAGAAGCGTACTGATGCTTTCATGTAGAAAAACTATCTCAAGTTTTTTGATAGTGCGCATGCCAGAGCATAAAAAACATCTTAGGTGATTTTGACACAACATGAGCTTGTAGAATCATGAGAAAGTAAGGGATTGACCATAGCCAAACTTCGAGCTGAAACAACATCCTAGGTGATTTTGATACAATAATATTGTTGTGCTCCTAGCATCAAATTGGCCCAAAAATAAAATAAAAAACAGCAAAGAAGCATACTGATAGTTTCACGTAGAAAAACTATCTCAAGTTTTTTGATAGTGCGCATGCCAGAGCATAAAAAACATAAAAAAGACTTCTTTAAGAGAACCGCAATTTGCGGTTTTCTGTTGCGCCTCAGTCATTATTCATAAAAACCGCAATTTGCGTTTCACGGCATAAGACAATAGAACGCAATAATACGCAAAATGAATTGATTCACCCGCAAAGATGATATATTCATTCGAGTTGAAGCTCAGATGTGCAAGGAATCCCACAACAAATCAGTCAATTATTCGATAAGATGAAAGCACTTGATGTTTTATCTGCTTTGATGAACAAATTACGATCAGTCTGATGACAAGTGTATGAAAATTATTCACTGTCATCCGCTCTGATCGGTCTTTATACTTGGAATTCATGTCTGAAGACATCTTAAATATACCTTGTGAGGAACTAAAGTTAGGAGTATGAAGATATTGAACTTCACTTTCTCAAGTTCGTGACCAGTTTGATCCGGTTCACGTTGCATGCGTGGCTGGTGTCACACAACACCAAAACAAACTAACAAGTAACTCCGAAAAAAGTGTTTGAGAAATGTTCAGATTCATCCAGATTCCAAATAAAATGTTTTTCATTTGGTAATAAAGGCTTTTTGAGCAAAAGATTTAGGATCAAACAATAATAATAATAACTTAATAACTTTATTTATATAGCGCTTTTAACATGGATAACTTACAAAGCACTTTACAAACAAGTCGTTTATGTGATTAATATATTCCCAAGAACTCACTTCTCGTAATGGTAAACAAACATTTCACACCTTGAGCTTGGTTATGTTTGATGGTTTGATGAGTTGATCTCTGGTCGTTTTGATTTACCAAATGAGCAAAAGTAACCGTATCTAATGTAAAAGTTCTTTTTGAAATACATTTTGTCGCATTTCAGAGTTTATCTGACTAGTTTTTTTTATAAAGTTCCCAAGCTTCCCGTACATTCTCACAGGTTCAACACACCATGTGTCAATCAAACTGTCTACAATTCTCCAACATCGTAAATCACGGCATTTGTGTTTTCGTTAATCACGGCGTTGTGTTTAGAGATGAAAAGTTTGAGGTTTCTAGATTTAGTATTCGCTGACCAATCTACTAGTAACAGTTTGTTACTTTGGCCGACTAAATGGATGGACTCCAATCCTGAAAAATCCCTACACGGTCAGGGCAAGTCATGCATATGTTTTTCACAGTCATTACAAAATCTATTTTATATGTTGGGATATTTTATCCTCAGCCTACGTATACCGGGAATTGCATGAGTTTCCGAGCATTATTACGAGGAGTTGTTTGGTTGTTATTGTTGAAATGATTGAAAGTCTACATGCACTGTAGATCGACTAAAAACGCAAAGATAATTTATTCGCAATTCACGCAACTTGCACACGAACAATGAAAGCGCAAAAAGACTTCTAATTTTAATGAGTTTGGGCGCCATTTTGTTTTGCGGTTTCTTTTTGCGCTTTTTTGCGGCCCTCAAACCGCAAAACGCAAAAAAAAACGCATTTTTGCGGTTCTTGGCTGTTGCAATATTTTTAGGCGGTACTGTACATACTTTCTCAGTCTGTTGGGCATAGAAATTCTTGTCCCTCTCAAAAGAATGTTTCCATATTCTGTGAGTTCCTTCTTAGCGAATCTGTATGCTTGGTGCAATTATCCCAATTTCCAGACTTGAGTGTGTTCCTAACCGCAACAATTTCTTCGCTTGATTCTTTGTCAATTTTCTCAGTTTTTATAGCTACTGGTGTTGCTGACTTAGTGATGAAATATGCTTATTCTTCTGCAACTTTCCTCTCGTTTCTCTGAGTTCCCGTTTCACTTAAGGTATCAGGGTACCCGTACCGACCGGTATGCATTCAAGTTGCGCAGAATCCATCAGGAGCCCATAAGTAGGAGCGTCCATACAGTATTGGGTAGTGTCACAGCGTTTTCACAAGTGTGGTTATTTTTAGAACAGTTTTCCCGCGAATTTTGACCAATCAGAGAACGTTTCCGGTATGACATTTTTTATGCCGATGGCGACAGAGTATTCTTCAAGTGAACTAAACTACGAATCGTCTAGTGAGAGGCAGTATTGAGTCATTTGGTACATCTGAATCACTTGAAAGTGATAGTGGTGACGATTGTGCTTCTAAAGGCATCCAAAGCAAGTGGTTCGAAGAACTCGAACACGAAGTGACCGACTGAGAAGCTGTTGTAGCGTGTGGATGCAAATTATCCGAAGATTTTCAAAGACATATTTTCGTCTAAACTATTTCGTCAGAAAGTGAATTCAATTTATTCTTGGATGTGGTTTAGTGGTATCTTGTAATTATCGTTGTGGAGTTTGAAGACAAGGTTATTCAAAAACAAATTCGCTGAAACTGCATGATGAGCGACAAGATGAGTCACGAGTGAATCAAATTACAAATAAGATTGGTGAAAGTAAGTGTGTTTGTTGTGTCTTTTCTGTTACCTAGAATGACTTAAAAATGGATTGTGAATATTGTCTGATTTGAAATATATTAATAAAAACACGCTTCATTCAAGTTTTGATGTTTAATTTATTAATGGTATCACTGAGTCAAGTAAGCTTATTATTTACACATGCTTCACTGTCAATATAAAGTTGAGCGAAACTGACTCAAAATTACTTTGTTTTTAAATTCAGTGACCTTCTCAGGTACTCAGTATTTATGCGAACTCAGACATTCAAACAGTCAGCTGGAACTTGTCAATTAATCAAATTCAAAACTCAAATGAATTCTAAACTAAATACATTCTTCGACCAAATGATCCATAATTTAGCTCAAAATCAGTCATATTTGGTTTCCATTTGGTGGGTCTTCTGACTTTTATTGTTTATGTTTTCTGATTTTTTTATGTTGATTGACAGAAGCGAAAAACCAAATTACATGCCAACTGTTTAAATATCTGAGTTCGCATAATACTGAGAATCGCAGTAAGAGGTTTTTGACTGATTGAAGTAAGCCGTGCTGTGAACCATCGGCATCAACATGACCATGTGCTCGTGAAGATTACTTGACTTCTTTAAATTTCTAACGTTTCAGAGGCACAACACTTCATAATACGTTTGTATTTCTCCGTGAAGTTAACAGGAACTGATATTTCTGATCAGAAAATTTGCGTTCACATTAAGCCGAAAGAAGGTTAATGTGCCTATGTTTACATAAGTAGATTAGTCCATACCATGACAATGGGATCTAATTACTCACTGACAGATAGTGACCAGAAAGTGACCTGAGTATCTGTTTTCCTGTCACACGACATGCAGTACTTGTTGCCTAATCATTTCATGCTTGCGGGAAATTACATACATTGCCAGTACATAGTACAGTATTCAAACATACGTAATTTCATGTAAACAGTATTCGGGAAACTAATTACGTGAGCACTCGCTTGTCAGCTTTTGTGAAACAAAAATTCTAACTTTTTAGGAAAATTTTTAGGAAAATTTTTAGATTCTGTTTTTTGCGGATGATAGATAATATTCTCACGAAATCTCGAAACTGTGTTTGAGAGGCTTTTGGGGGTACCCTGATTAATCTACAATTAGACAAACTGTGCATTGTATGTCCTGGCTGATATGTAACTTTGAAGTGCGGCTGTAACCGTAAGTCCACCTTTCAATTCGAGCTGAAGGCTGCTTAGACTTGGGTGAGTAAATCACTTGTAGTGGTTTTCGTTAATCATCTCAAACTAAAGTAGATATAAATGAAATCTTTCACATCGAAGAAACGTCCAGTGCCTCTCGAATTTGAATGAATGATGAATGAATGAATGAATGAATGAATGAATTTTGAATGAATGAAAATGAATGAATGAATGAATGAATGAATGAATGAATGAATGAATGAATGAATGAATGAATGAATGAATGAATTTGAATGAATGAATGGATGAATGAATGAATGAATGAAAGAAATACTTTTATTTAAATTCAGGGTAGCTTTGTCAGCAATAAAAAAAATCGCTGTTTTCAATAGAGGCCCTGATACAATATAAAAACTACATACGATCTATAACTATAATACTTAAATACAACTATAAATACATCTTCTCTCTACTTCTCTCTATCTTCTCTCTACTTCAGTTAATGCTTTACTTGCATATGCTACAGGTCTGTACTCACCATCTGGTTATTTCTGGATTAGTATCACGCCTAGACCAATGGGGCTTGCATCTACAATTACTCTGGTGTCGTATTTAGGGTTGAAATAAGTCACAGTTTCTTTACTTACGAGTTTCAGGAAGGCCATCTCTTGGTCCTTTCCCCGTTTTTTAAAATAAATATATGCATGGAAACCTCCAATAATGTGTAGTCATTTCATAAGTTAGTGAATAATATGTTGCATGATCCATTTTACTTTCCACATTTGGTCTTTTATGATATCAATACAAGCATCAATGCATGTAGCATGCCCGGATACCTAGTAGAATATTCTTCTTGTGTTTATTTATCCATGTGAATGTTTTGTAAATACATCTGTGCTCTCTTTAAAAGCTCTTCCAAATCTCTTTCCTCTGAGCATAAAGTGTGTCGGCCTGACCTTTCATCTCTCTGTATCATCTCATGTCTTATCTATTATGCTTCTTGTTGCAGCTGATTCTTGATATGGCATTTTCAGAAACAATTGGGACGAGATTATTAATAGCTTGCTTAATGTAATTGTTACTGTGGTGAACATCTAGGTGTAATGGGATATTTTTACCCCTCTTGCATGAATTGTTAAGACGAGTTTTATTTCAAATTCGAGTAATATTCGTGGTCAGCGGCCAAAAATCCCATAAGCACTTTCGCGCGTAGTTCCAGCACGATAAGCAGGAATTCCTTTGTCCGCCATCTTGAAATCGGCTTAGAGTGATGTTAGGCCTGTTTGCTTGTGTACAACTTTGCCGGTTTAGCCACCGCAATTACATCCCTTATAACTCAATCTTGAGTTTAAGGTTTGAATTTTGGAATTTGATGGTGTATGGAAAACGAAGCGAGATCTAAATGATTTGCACTACACAACGAGCTGTGATTAAGCGTTTTGTGTAAAGACAAAAGGTAATTTGTACAACTAAATTGAAATAAATCGATATTTCCAGGAGTTTTGTGTCTTACATTTATCTAAGAAGGTATTATTAGCTTTTTAGATTTTTATATAGTTCACACACAAAAAGCGTGCGAAAGTACATGCACGGCCGCGTCTAGTTTTCCCGCCGCAGCTGCTAAGTGGCTTTTTTTAAAGAGCTCTGACAGTGTAACAAATATCCTTTGAAGCCTTGCCCCTCGTACGCTTTTAATTCTCTAATATCGTTTATAATACTTATCAATATTGCTTCAAGTCTTGTGGTAAAATGTTCCAAGAGAAGGAATTATTATGTAGTCTATGTCGTAGTAAAGTTTCAGTGGAAAACAGTCGCCCACATCACAACAATCAACGAATATGTATGAAATGCAGAACAGAATCGTTAAGGAAAAAATGCTGCGTCCAAGATTGCCAGACTCCTGTCAGGAAGGCCCTCTTAGTCTCAACTCCCCAGAAGCTTTGTCAGCTAAATTATACACAAAAAGATGTTGTTTATACCACCTTTGGGTTCACTGCACCCAATGCCAAATGCTGCAAACCGTGCTACAAAAAAAATCGAAAAGCACATTTTGGATGTCCAAGATTACAGTGAAGAAACAACAATTATACAGAAGGAAGACTGCAGAAATCAGAAGGGGCGTCCTCGAGTGAGTTTTGAAAATGCATCAAAAAGAACTAAGGCAAGAATTAAACAACAAGCTGATCAGTTAATGAGTGAAACTGTGCATTCTATTTTCAACCTGGCACCCAGTACTTCAGAACTTCTTGATGGTGCAGCAAGCAAACATTTTACAAACAGATGTGACCAGGTCAGGAAACATTATTTTATTGCCATTACATTACTTTTGTTACATAAAATAAAAATATATAATTATACTTTTTTAACGTGTCAATCGATCTAGCATTACTGCTAATTGAGGACACAACTCTCACACTCACTTCTTACTACATTCTATATTCTGTACACCCAACACTCCTCTCACTACATGTATTACATGTGTAATACATGTAATATTCATGAAATAATCACAATTTTGATTGGCTAAGAGCAGTGCAGTTGAAGTGTTTTTTGTAAAACAAGAGTGTTGTATCGGTGGATATATCTCTATATACCCGACACAACATGGCCTTTTTATAAATGACTTCTAAAACCCAACATTCATTTACACTGATATTAATAATTTCCAATTGAAAAAGTTGAAAATCGCAAATTTTTAGGTAAGAGATGTCTGTGACATTGCGATCATGCACACTGAACACCACAACTCATCCCACATTTGAAAGAGGTATTGTAGGTATCAGTAGGAACCTACAATGAGCGTCAAAATTGTTGAAACATTACCCATTTTGGAACCTAGCTATCGGTGTAGGATTGCATTTTGTGTTTAAAATATGAACTATACGCATCCATAACCCCTCCCCCTCCCCTCCCCTCTCCAATGTTGAAGATACATCATTGCCCATGAAAGAGCGCAACTGATGATCAACATTGTGCGGTGGGGGGAGGGGAGGAGAGAGTGTACAGGTGGGTAATCTCACCATCCATAGTGGTGATAGTGTTTTTTGCTGATAACTGTATAGTGTTTCAACTAATTTTGACGTGCATTGTAGTAATATTATTCCAAAATTTCCTATGTGTAGGTCAGTGCAGTAATTCTAAAACTCATTAATAAGTCATGAGCCATTAGGCCAATGGGAGGTGTCCATTTGGTCAGGTGCATGGACCTTTATACCCACATACAGACCTGCCAGGTTTTAGTTATATAACTGATTAATAAAACATGAGTGTTCTATCGCTTTTAGTTATAACACTCATGTTTCATTAATCAGTTCTATAACTGACTACCCGAAACACAGGCCTGTATGCCTCAGTTTTAGTATCACATCACTGACCTTCATATATTAAATTGTAGAGTAATATTACTAGATTCCTACTGATACCTACACGTACAATACCTCTTTCAAATGTGGGATGAGTTGTGATGGAGCCCATGCAATTTTGATAATCTTTAATAATCATAATCATGCAAATTAATTCCAAATTGAACTCAAAACAATACAATGTATGACTACCTACATACTAATAATCCATACACATACATCATTCCCATAAAACAGTACTCACTGTAATGACTACTATATACACAAACCAAACAAAGAACACCTTCAGTTAGTTTCCTTTGCAGCTGAGTTTCGTCTAGTCACAAAACTAAAACTGGCTGTTAAGGAGAAGAACTTCAGTATGATTTATGTTTTTTTGTTGCTTAATCCATCAATAATATATAACAATATATTTACTTAAATTATAGGATAAATCTCGTCTTTGTGAGAACATAATCAGTGGTTTGGCACTATCCTATTCCAGAGAAAAGCCAGGAAGTAAAAACCGTATTGAGATTTTAAGTTCAGTTTCTTCAGAGCTTTCTAATAAAGAGCTTAAATCAAAATTCAAGTACACAGATTCCAAAGGAGAAGAACAATCATGTACAGATTATGAAATTTCAAAGTCCCGTCCATGCAAAAATGTTTGGTCCAGGTGCTCCATCCAAAGGTAGAGCTCCAAGAGTTTATCACCACAGACTCCCTTCAGACACTATAGCATTTGTTTTAGACTTCATACACCATCCAGATTCTGTAGAATACTCGTCATACAAGACACAATCCTGCGAGGGAAAGAGCAAAACATGGATAAGTGATCTACTTGGTGGGGGACAGCAACCAGTTTTATGGCTGAAGAAAAATTACACAAACCTTTACCAAAAGTACAAAGCAGAATGTGACAGTCAAGGTAAAAGGTCTATAAGTTTTTCAATGTTCTATGAAGGTATTAAAGGTGGAAATTTCAAGTTTATGGCACAACAAGCTGGACTCTGTAACATTTGTGCAGAATTAGGTGCATTAAATTTCAAGGATTTAGATGAACTAATGGTGGGATTATCAATGCAACTTACACTCAGTGGGAAAAACGATCCAACAAACTTACTTCGAAACAGAGTTAGAGCTCTGAAAGGTTACCTTATTTCTGAATATCAGAGTAATCTAAAACTGCACAATGAATGTGCCACACATTGCATGGAATTTCTTCTTTCAAACAATCCTCAGTGTGGTAGTACTTGTGACCATACCCTAAGTTGCAACTCTTGCACTGACAGATTTTTATTGATTCAAGAAATTGAAGAAGTCATTATGACATTAGACGAAGAAAGTCAGAAACAATATCATAGTAAGCTATTACAAATTGATCAAAAAATGAAAGCATACATTGCACATATAGTGAGGGGAAAATATCAACGAGAGAAATTTCATGAAGACATTAATACTTTACAACCTGGTAAATGTGTTGCTGTCGCAGACTATATGATGAAACTGCTTTTCATGAAAATGTTTGAACCACAAAAAGACTGGTTTGCAAAGAAAGGCGTCTCTCTACATGGAACAATGTTTATTTACAAAGATTTAGAGAACAGACTATTTTTTGAATTCCATGATATTTACAGCGAACAAGATGACAAGCAGAACTGGTTTTTCTCAGCTTGCTGCCTTGAAGAATCATTCCAAAATTTTCATTCTCTTCATCCTGAAATTAGCTCTGCTAACCTATGGACTGACAATGGACCCCACTATAAAAATACTACCCTTGTTCTTTGGTTACCTAAACTTTCAGTGACAGGTATAACTCTCCACAACTTTAGAAACTTTGAGCCACAAAAAGGTAAAACAAAACTAGATGGTCATTATGCAACTCTAAAATTCTCTCTAAAAAGATACATGAAAGAGGGCCATGACATCACTTGTGGTAAAGATATTGAGAATGGAACATTTAGGAGACTCAAGGGAACACATGTGTATGGGATACAAATTAACCGAGAAAATGAACCACCTTCTGCTCATACTCTTAAAGGAATAACACTGTTTTCTAGTTTTCAATATCACTATGATTCGAATCAAACTTTCCTTGGTCTAACTGCAAGTTACCAGTACTGTTAATGTCACTTCTCGTAGTATTTAACAACCACCCATTATTACGCATCAAAAACAGTACACATATTTGTGGCATATAATTGGGGGAATGAGCCCAACTGATGGCGTGGCAAGCCTGGCGTGACGACTCCCAACAACATGACCTTTTAAAGCCTCACTCATCTCCCCAGCACTCCGCGTGCTGGATCGGACAAGGGTATTGGCAGGTCGAACGCAATGACGTACCAATGACGTCACTATAGCATGCTAACCAGCTAGCAAAATACGCTTGGGAAAGTCGCCAGACAGACTTAACCGCCACAGATGCAGACATGCATCCCCCCAAGCGAAATAAATGTTTTCTCTAAGAGGCGTGAAGCGCCGTTGGACTAACGCAAGCCATTTGTGGCGCAACTGACAGAAGGACGTTCTGCGGAGTTCGTATGTATAACTGATAGCAGTCTGATGACCAACGACCTAGAACCTTAATAAGCCAATCGGGTAAGCCTGCAGCAGCTGCTGCGCTTGCTGCGCCAATTCTGAAACTGTGCCCTTTGAGGCTTTTATAGGGGAGACCCGCTGCCAGCGCTGCGTCCCTGAGTAGGTTAGCGACGGAAGATCGGGTCAGGAATCGACCTGAGCGGAAAACGAAAAGTGGGCCGTTACGCTGTGTTGCCCCGAAGTAGGCGCGCATGGCCTGCACCGCGCACAGTTCGCGTGAGGAACTAGCTATTGTTAGAACTGAGCCCTGACGAAATGTGTCAGTTTTAGAAGCCTTAATCACCACTCTCATGTACCTCGGGTTGTGAAAACTAGGATGAAAGCCGATGTCGTCCCAGGCAAGGTGAAAGTGAGGATTAAAGCTACCAACCGAAGGACAGGTAAACTCACTACAATGCAAGAACCCGAAGTAGGCTAACGTGAAAGCTGCCCAAATCATTAAAAAATCGTGCTCTGAAAGCCAACTGCGCAGCAGAGGTTTTATAGCCAGCAAAAGCTGAGGTGAAACAGGCTGTCTTAACGCGCGTGATGCTCCTTGACAACGGAGTATGCCTCTTAGCACCTTTTGCAAAACTAGTTTACCTTGCGTGGGGTCCCTCCCCGTAGCCGTTAACGATATGCATATTCCGCACTGCCGCTAGATAATTACGAATTGTCGCGTGTTTGACCGTGCGAGCTAAAAATGAGGCAAAATATATCAACGTGCCTTCAGAGGCTGGCAGAATTTCTCCAGCATCGTTATATAGTCTATTCATTAAACAGAAATCAACGTAATGTTTTTCGCCTGACTGGTAGGTGCGCTTGGTGTTCAGAGCTAGACTCCATGAAGCGTACTGCTGCACTTCAGCTGTCAAAGGGTCAAAAGCGAAGGCGGGATGGTGCAAGGGTTTTGCTTGCCTCTGGCGCCAATTGCCTGAAACGGTCGCCCTGAAAACGAGAGATGGCGTCAGCGATACTGTTAGATTTGCCGCTTATGTGCTTGCAACGAACTAAGAAGTTAGATTGCATTGTAGTTAGCGTTAAGTAGCGCAGTAGCGACATGATCCTAGGGCTCTTAGAGTGACCTGAGTTAACGATGTGCACGACTGATTCGTTGTCACACCAGAATTGAAGGCGTTTACCAATGAAATTGGTTTTCCAAATAACGCATGCGACAACAATGGGAAAAAGCTCCTGCCATTCGATGCTAATGCCGGTCGCCTTGCTAAGGCCGAGATGATGAGGAGGTCAGCGGCCCTGGAACCACTGACCGGCGAAATAGCCGCCAAAACCTAATGTACCGGACGCGTCAGTAAAAAGTTGCAAGTCAGGACTAGCGGACACCTCATCCTCGAGGAAAAACGATTTCCCGTTCCAATTGTCAACAAAGTAATGCCACATGGCTATGTCACGAAAGAACTCAGCGTGTAGGCGAATGTGATGAAAACGGCTAGTGACACCCCTGGTGAGGTTAATGATGCGCTGCAAAAAGGTACGACCAGGAATAACCACCCTGCAGGCAAACTGGAGAGTACCGATGAGGGATTGCAACTGCACGAGCCGTGCTGACCGACGTGAGGAAAATGGATTAAGCGTTACCCTCAAGCGTTCCAGTTTGTTCGCGGGGAGGCGAGCTTCCATTTTGAGGGAATCGATTTCGATGCCCATGAATTCCAAAACCGTATAGGGGCCCAGGGTTTTAGAGGCGACTACTGGCGCGCCAACAGAAATAAAAAACTTAAGTAGTTTGCAAAAACTCGTGAGGCAGGCTTCTTTTGACGACTCGACTACGAAGAAATCGTCAAGGATGTGAATGACATTCTGCAGACCGTAATTATGCTTCAGAGACCACTCGAGCGCTTCTGAAAGTTGGTTGAAGATGTACGGAGCGCTGCGCAAACCAAATGGCAAGTACATATCAACGTAATAGAGTGAATTCCAGCAGACCCCTAGAAGATTCCAGTCATTCGGGTGGATAGGGATAATACGAAAGGCGGATTTTCAAGTCAGTTTTGGCCATGTAAGAGCCACAACCGAGGCGCTGGACAATGCGAATGGCGTCGTCCACCCGAACGTACTGAAGGGAGTAGGGATCCTTTGGAATACCGTCATTAATGCTATCCCCTTCGGGATAAGATAAATGATATATAGTACGCCACTCCGTGGAGTGTTTCTTAGGAACTACGCCAACCGGATGACATTGCAAATTAGGCAGCGGGGGTTCTAGAAAGGGCCCCGCCATACGACCTAAGTGAATTTCCTTAGATATATTTTTGCTAACGATTTCTGGGTGCTCGGACGCAGAAATTAAATTTGGTGATAGCCGAGATTGTTGAATACCGGTAAAGCCTATGCGAGCACCAAAACGCAGAGAATCAATTAATTGCTTTACGAAAACTTTGTCCGGATGGGACTGCAATTCCATTTCTAACTTAGCAACATTAATTGGTGTATGAACTATTGTACTCTTATCTTGTTTCAGCCGTGCGACCTGAAGACGGGCCTTTGCTGCCAGGGTGAGTGCCCGTCTTTGGTTCGGCACTGGAAGGCTGGGTGGCTGGTGGTTGAACAGCATTGGCAAGCATGGCTGTAGACGCAGGCGGTTCTTGAACAACCAGTTGGTTTGTTGTAGTCGTAGCAGACTTGTTTTGGCCTGGCTGTGTTGCTGCGGGGGCTTCGGCGATCACCAGACGGGCAGTCTTCCTGCTTGTGGTAGGGGCTAGAACAAACCGTGCAGTGAGGTTTTTGCGAGGCCAGCAAAAGTCACCGTCCAAAGTTCCAGGTCAATTCTATCCCAGGGGATAGTGCGGTGGTGGGCTGCGCGGCGGCGGAAACTTTCGTCATATGTAAGCCACGCAAAGCCTTTGTATGTGGCAAAACCGCGGCAGATGATCGCCTGGTACCTCACCATCTCAAGCGCTCTTCGCGGGAAGGTATTGATGATGATGGACATGTATCGCGTGTAGGCGTCAATCCACTTGTAAAATGAGTCAATTAGTGGTTTTTTGGTACGCAGTAATTTGACCGCTGAGCCTGGCACCGAGTCATCTACGCCAAATTTGTATTGCGAGTCGTCGCGTACTTGCAAGCTATCGGGGAGTAACAGAGCAAGATCTATATACTCACCACGAATTAGTTTTTCTTGGAGAGCTTCGTCCAGGGGCCTGTCCAAGCCAATGGGTGAGGCAGTACCCGCATGTGTTGGTGGATTTGCTGACTGAGCATGTGCCGGGTGTGGTAGTTGGTAAGCCGGCTGTTGAGCTTGTGGCGGCTGCCATGCTGCAAGGCTGGCTTGAATAGTTTCTTGAATTACCGCTACCTGTTCTGGACTGAAGGCGGCTTGTGCAACCGATCGAGCTTCTGGCTCAGACTCGGGATCGGAACTTTCGGAATTATCTTGCTCGTCGTCCAGGGACGCTGATGTAGACGCTTTGGTCGACCTTCGCGATCGTTTGGGTTGTTTGCGCGACGACTTCGAAGCCTTGCTGACGTTACGTGGTGGATGTGGAGCCATTCCTCGAAGGCGTGCCAACATTTGCTGGCGACTGCCATGCAGGGAAAGGTTATTCGCCTGCAAACGTAGACGGAGCACTTCTGTGGACAAGTTTGCCAGAGAATCCTGCTCGGGTTGGGCAGAGGAAGATGATGAACGGCGCTTGGAAGCACGAGGCATGATCGAGGATTGAAAGTATTACGGAAAATTATTTGAACTATAGTGTTACTGTGCAGCAAGGCTTGCAGATATGAGTATTTATTCTATATTGACTTGCTTTTATAGCCAGACAGTTGCTCAACAGGTGCAAAGACCTAGCCAATGCTAAAGGCTGTACTAAAGTAAACCTAGACGGCACGTGCGCTATCAGAGAGACATGAATGCTTTATAGTTTATAAACGCAAATCACTGACCAATGCAAGGCAGTGATAGAAGTTGGGAAAACCCGAAAGCCAGACAAGAATAGGATAATGAAAGTGACCTTGATCAACCTTTGAACGTGTGTGCTTAGCCCGAACCCCGGGAGACGTAACCCGTGACCTGCCGGCTCGGGGTACCATTAACTATATTTTACTATGCCCATGGAGGAGAGTAAAATAGACAAACTTGACAACGGGAAATATTTTAGTCCAAAGGATATAGATAAGGGATGGTGCAATTCAACTGATTCTCAACTACTCACTGGATCTACCTCGAATTTCAACTTTGAAGCTGCAAAGCAAGTAAATCCACTTATTTCAAAAACAAATTCTAATGAATGTACAGACAGTTCACAAACACCATTAAACAGAGCAACCACAGAACCAACAAACAGCAATAATATATATATGTGTACCCTCTTGCAATGAATGTGGCCATCCATTTATACGTGCTGGAAATTTTAAAACGGCATATCAATAGCGAAACATGTACAAAGGCAATTTTCAAGAGAAAAAAAGCAAACATCAACTATCTATGACACCACCAAAGCTCAGAAAGATGCATTGACAGACTCCATAACTGTCATTGAACAAAAACACAGTGAGACAATGGAAATACTAAATACAAAGCTAGTCTCTACAGAAGAAGAAAGGAAAATAATTTCATCAATCTCCGCATCAGCATCCAAGCTAAATAAACCTCAAAAAACTGCTAAAAGATTCACCGAAATCCAAAAACAAGTCATGATTCAATGTTATAATGCTGGAGTCAACAGTAAGGCGAAACGATTTACAGCAGACATGTGTCAAAAGGAAATGGCAAAACATCCTGAAATAGGAAGGGAGAATACACTGACAGAAACACAAATTAAAAGTTTTTGGTCCTGTCATCACAGAAAAATCCTCAAACACACAACAGGCACATCTAAAGGAAAATAAGGTTTGAGTATATTATAGCAATATGAAATAAATTAAAACAACACAGTTAATGAGTAGAGTCTTAGAGAGCCCTAATCAATTTGCACATTCAATGTAAACACTTTGAAATCGAACAGTCAGACGCACGTAAATACACAAAAGTGAAGTCAAAATTTGAGCTCCGGTACACACTATTTTTAGAACATTTAAACAACAGAAATACTGCCCAATGCATTTCTTTCAACATCGTGTAAAAATACTTGTTTTCACCCCTTCTGATAAAGGAAAACAAAACCAAGTGTTTGCGATTCGATCAGGTTCAACAGTTCGAACGCGATTCACTTCAACATAAGCAATTCTTAAAAATGCCCCCAAAATACGTATTTATTCCGAGATACCACAAAAAAGGTACAAAACCACACAACTAAATTCTATAGACTAAATGAATCAAGTTTGAGGTCTATGTCATTAATTTTCCTATTATTCTTTTAGCTTTTATTCAGACGCATTGAATACAACGAAGTTTGGATTTTTTTACCAACGACTGTTACAGAAAGCGATAAAATGAGACCGGTACACACTTCGATCTCAATTAAATTACACATACAAACTTATAGTACATGACACTAAGGGTTTGTAGTATTTTCTTCTTTTCACCTTCAAGGATTTCAAAAGTAATGACGAAAATATTGGTCGCAAGTTTCGAGTATAAACTGATAAATGAACACTTGTTTTGTTACGGAAGTTTGTCCATGAGGCACCGAGAAAGAAAGTTATGGCAAATATTTGACATGCAAATGGCCAATTTGGCTACTACATACAGCATACTTAAAAGTTATTCCGACCAAGAGAGTTTCAGCGATTAGAAACAAGCAAACTTTCACGAACTACAATTTATGTACAATGAACATGGCACCTAAATCACAATGGTCTGTCAATGGACCGTATTTTAGTCATAACAACGCTTTTCGTGAAATAATCTAACTTACTAACATACCAACAACAACCATTGAGCTTTAAGGGGAAAAAATATGTCAATAGTTTAGAATATTACTCACCAAATGGTGCCATGTATCCATTGTTTGTAGACGGTGAAGATCCAATATGTCCTGTTCATGGCGAAGGCACATGTGTTGGAATGATGTTCATAACCCATAGTTTCTATTCTTATTGTCCCATTAACGGAGATCAGTTTTACAAGATAAAGATATTGAACCAATTGATTATCTTGGCAAGTAACTTAAGCAAAGAATCAATCAATGTGGAAACTGCAGCCCTGACAACACAATCCTCAACAACGCTTCCCGAACGCCGCCATTTTGGAGAAAAGAATGCTATTTGCGCGCAGGGGATGCTGGGATTTTTGGCACGCCATTACTCGAATTTGAAATAAAACTCGTCTTTAACAGACCTGTTCCAAGTAAACCTCTCACTGTCTCTTGGTGACAATGTAGAAAATACTAAGAAAAACTGGTAGAGACACTTCACACTATGTGAACCCATCTGCTTTACAATATTTACAATACAGCAAGATGTACTCCTACTAGTGCATTTGTTTCGCTCCCCATCTCCGTCTCTTCTCTTATTGAATCAAGGAAAATTAGGAAAAGAAAACCCATCTCTTAGAAGTGAACAATTATAGTTGAATACATTGTTAACTGCTGCTTTCTTTAGTGAGGGCTTGGGGGTTTGATGCAGATAGGTTAATTTCAACCCTCAGGATAACACAATGGGGGATTGTGGCTCAATTTTGATGGGTTCATTAACTCTTACCATTGTATTTGAATGACTTCTCACGTCCTTGAAATCTACAATGTAACCTCCCATCCTCGGCCAGTTTCTTGATGATTTGATATGTCCTCATCTTTCCTGCGCTGTTAGACACTGTTGGTGAGCTGGTCAACAACTACGGTTGAAACATCCATTAGATATTTATTCTCGCTTTCAATTCCAAGAACTTTCATTGATGCAGCAATTATTCTTGGTATGCTGCATGGGGATCACCAGTAACATTTTCTTCAATTGA
>JAUJYZ010000652.1:0-125945 GCA_033675265.1 Actinostola sp. cb2023 | reverse complement strand
AGGCAACGACACATGAGAACCATCTCTTGAAACAAATGGCGGACTGTTCTGTATTCCTTATATGGTAGTCGTACGACCGATACTCTTGACGAAAAATGAAAAGACACAATACTAAACTGGACACATTTTAGGTACTAAAATACCTTACCTGCTCTTGAGAATCCATCCAGGCGTAGTTCACATATCCACCTTCACATTGTATATAAAAGTTTTGTGTAGATATTCAAAATAATTTTCTAATAGACGAAATAAATCACACACTTGGAAAAATAAAGTTCACAAAAATCTTCAAAACACGGCTAGGCAATCGAGCGTTCTCATTGGATGTTTCGGACCACGTGGTCCGTGTCCAGCACCGCCTGAGGGACATTTAGTCTAAATTTCTCTCATGATTGTATTCATGAGGGAGATTTAGTCTAAATTTCCCTCATTACTATGCATGAGCGATGCTTGACTTAGAGATTTCGCGAGGGATGTTCGATGTTAAATGTCCCTCGTGGAACAATGAAAACCGAGGTGATCATGGTATTATATAAGCTTAACTCGTGCACTGGACTATACAAGTCAAGGTTTAGGGGAGCGATTCGTGCTGTTAGCCTTTGCCGACAGCTGACATCTGAGTTACACGCACAGCTATAATATTGTCGGTGCACAATAGCTACCAGGCTTCTAAAATGAATTGTAGAGGGCCGGGAAGACATTCATTCGCCATTTAAAATACATATTGCTGACTTGTTCTTTGCGGTAAACAGGGTTGACAAGACTAACATGGCTAACAGGGCTGACATGGTTAACAGGGCTAACATGGGTAAACAGGGCTGACAGGGCGAACATGGGTTTACAGGGCTAACAGGGCTAACATGGGTAACAGAGCTAACATGGGTAACAGGGCTGACATGGGTAACAGGGCTAACATGGCTGACAGGGCTAACAGGGCGAACATGGGTTACAGAGCTAACAGTGCTGACAGGACTAACATAGGTAACAGGGCTAACAGGCTGACAGGGCTAACAGGGCTGATAGGGCTGACAGGGCTAACATGGGTAACAGGGCTGACAGGGCTGACAGGGCTAACAGGGCTGACATGGGTAACAGGGCTGACAGGGCTAACATGGGTAACAGGGCTGACAGGGCTGACATGGGTAACAGG
This sequence comes from Actinostola sp. cb2023, assembly GCA_033675265.1. Classification (NCBI taxonomy): domain Eukaryota; kingdom Metazoa; phylum Cnidaria; class Anthozoa; order Actiniaria; family Actinostolidae; genus Actinostola; species Actinostola sp. cb2023. Next base: position 124,795 of record JAUJYZ010000652.1, on the reverse strand, counting down.
GCTAACAGGGCTGACAGGGCTAACATGGGTTTACAGAGCTAACAGGGCTAATGGCTAACAGGGCTGACAGAGCTAACAGGGCTGACAGGGCTAACATGGGTTACAGAGCTAACAGGACTGACAGACATGGGTAACAGGGCTGACATGGCTAACAGGGCTGACAGGGCTAACATGGGTTACAGAGCTAACAGGGCTGACAGGGCTAACATAGGTAACAGGGCTAACAGGGCTGACAGGGCTGACAGGGCTAACATGGGTAACAGGGCTGACATGGCTAACAGGGCTAACAGCTAACAGGGCTGACAGGGCTAACATGGGTTACAGAGCTAACAGGGCTGACAGGGCTAACATAGGTAACAGGGCTAACAGGGCTGACAGGGCTGACAGGGCTAACATGGGTAACAGGGCTGACATGGCTAACAGGGCTAACAGGGCTGACATGGGTAACAGGGCTGACAGGGCTAACATGGGTAACAGGGCTGACATGGGTAACAGGGCTGACAGGGCTAACATGGGTTACAGAGCTAACAGGGCTGACAGAGCTAACAGGGCTGACAGGGCTGACAGGGCTAACATGGGTTACAGAGCTAACAGGGCTGACAGAGCTAACATGGGTAACAGGACTGACATGGCTAACAGGGCTGACAGGGCTGACAGGGCTAACAGGGTAACATGGCTGACAGGGTAACATGGCTGACAGGGCTGAAAAGGCCGACTTCAAGTGCGCTGAGCTATATATATTTATATTTAGCGTTTTTGCTATGACTATACTTCATTTAGGAGAAGGAAAATATACGAAACAAGTTTTAATATGCTATTAGAGTGATTTTCGTATTGGGTGTATGTAAAACACGGAACGTGCACGGAACATCCGGAACATGCCCGGAACACCCAAAAATATATACATGGATAAAAACAAAATATGTAAATAAGTAAAAAAAGTTAAATATTAAGAAATGAATTACAAATAAATAAAATGTAAGTATTGCAGTAATAACAGTAATAGTAACGGAAGTGACGTCAGAGATCGAAGTCAGGTTGCAAACATGATCTAAAACAGACCCTCTTCTAGGTATCTGACGGCAAGCCACTATCGAGAATCGTGCCTCTTTGCTTTAAAAGGGATAATAATAGCCAATGTACACAGCGGAGCACAAAGCATTCCTGAAGTCCATGTACTGCTCAATTGAAATAACATTCCGTGATGACTTTTATCAGACAATTATTTTTGATATTGGTACGTGCAAAATAATTTCCAAAAAAAGAGGAAAATAAAGCATACAGTCGAACCTCCCGTAAGCAACCACCCAAGATATGAAGCCATGTGGTCGCTTACGAGAGGTAGTCGCTTACGAGAGAAAAATACTGAAAATACTGTTTCTCATAATGCTTTGTCCAGCGAAAGTTTTGATCATGCATGTACAACTGCGATTGTTGCAGTATAACCTAAATACATACAAATGAAAGTATATCTTACAGTTCCTTACAACTTGAATTGAATAAAGGTGTATTTGATTTGTAGAAGCACGCTAGATTCTCGATAGTAAAAGTGCATGGGTCTGTTTTAGATCATGTTTGCAACCTGACCTCGATCTCTGACGTCACTTCCGTTACTATTACTACATACACCCTAGCGTATTTAGCACTACTTCACTCTAATTCTTTTGTTTTCTATAGTGTTTATCTGACTATTACACCTCTAATTAGTACACTTTGTTTCACGGGTTAATGAAAACCACTCTACTGTACTTCATTTTAGGAGAAGGAAATATACGAACAAGTCCAAAATATCTTATCTTGAATTTGAGTTTGATTTATGAAAGCAAAACAGAAATCATTTTGTAAATACTGATTCCTGTTTAAATGTATTTGAAGTATGTATCAGGAAATAGTACCCGATGAATCTTAAAAAGTATAAAATGAAGCACATCATGACGCTACGTAAATGCAGTCGGGTAATCAACATGACCGAAACTGGTTTAATCTCTCACAAAACTGTAGGAGTGCACTGAGACCACCGCGGCCCACTGCACGAGTTCTTTCACTGAGTCTACACGTCAACTGATTTCAAGTCTACACGTTCTTTCTCGAACTATACCTGAAAGACGCAGCTTACACGCGCTTCGAATCGGCAAAAATTAAACGAGCACCGGCTTAGATGCCTCCATTTGCCAGTTACCATTGATTAGCCAAAACACCATGAGGTTCTTCCGTTAAAATACATATTGCTGACTTCTTCTTTGCGCTTTGCGGAATTTTGATATTATTATATGCTAATTCTTTTTTTAAACAATGGCTTGGTGACGTCAGACCATAGTGTTAGCCCTAGTGGGGCTGACAGCCAGGGCTAACAGGACATCGGTACACCTATACCTCGACCCATTTGCACTGGACAAGTAACAAAAGAAGCCATTTTCGCGTATGGTCAACATTGAGCCAAGCTAAAGAGATTTCTGATATTGCGAGATCGATTATTTCATAATACTAATATCACTTGATGTTCGTGTCTCGACGTAGTCACTTTTTCGCTTCAACGACCTTTCACAGGTCATAAGAATTGATATATACTGATTGAACTACTAGCTTAATGTCCCGGGAGTAGGGGCATTTGAACGCCTAAAATGACCCTGAGGTGGGGCATTTGAACGACTTTTTGGTCCAGGGAAGGGGAATTTGAACAACCCAAAATCCAAAAGTTCAAATGCCCGATGTTTGCCCGGGGGGGGGGGGGGGGGGGGGGGGGGATGTGGAAGCTTCGATTTGACCGGTACATTATGTTATTGGTTCGATTGCTATCAGGGACTCGCTGACCGGCCTCACGTTTAGTACGCGACTAGACTGAATGGGACTATGGGTAGAAATCACTAGTTGAAGCGGTTTTAAACCTGCATATCTGATTAGCCATGCCTCGAGCTTCGGCAGTGACTGGCAAATGGTTTGGATGATTTAGTGGTCTTTCAACGACTGAACATTGTCACAGCATGGAACGTCCTTGACCGAAAATGAGTCATAACGACTCTTATTTTCCTTGCGTAAAACACAAAGGCATACGGTACATTCATTTGAGTATTACCATAAAGTTCCTAAAGTACTAGCAAGGTTGTTACTTTTACTGCTTATCAATGTAGCAGTAAATGTTCAATTCTGGCTCTTTACGTGCACTTTGCATTGCTGGGTGTTCGGAAAACTAAGACCCTAAGACTCTAAGACCCTAAGACCCTAAGACCCTAAGACCCTAAGACCCTAAGACCCTAAGACCCTAAGACCCTAAGACCCTAAGACCCTAAGACCCTAAGACCCTAAGACCCTAAGACCCTAAGACCCTAAGATCCTAAGACCCTAAGAAATTATAAAATGTCCAAATCAGGCAAATCCAATGTTCTGTACTTTAATAAAAAAAGAAGAGAACGTTAACAGAGGAAAGGCTGTGTTCGCACCACGTTTAGCTTCAAAATTCCATGAGTTTCTCTGCCGTCTGAGCCCGGGGGGGGGGGGGGGGGGGGGGGTACTTGGTTAAAAAAATGGTTAGGTATGTGCGGCGAGATGTTCAGACCTGGACCCTGTTTTTGGAATTTGTCACTCGAAAACCTGGATTTACGTTCCCAAATCAAAAAACCTGGATTTACGAATTTTTTTTGACGATCTGATACGATGCATTTGTCAGGATATTTTGCCAGACTAACACTCTAACACCCTTACGTCTGACTGACGCCATTATTATTGTTCATGCGGAGTTTTACTGAAATGCCGATACCACATTATGCAATTTAAAAAAAATTAATAAATGTTTTTTAGGCTATAACCTGGATTAATGATTTTTATGCGTTCATTTTACCTGGATTAGAGAATAAAACGGCCCAAAACCTGGACCCTGTACCGCCGCACATATATATCATGTAATTATTGGGAGTACCCCCCCCCCCCCCCCCCCCCCCCCCGGGCGTCTGAGCCGGTGATAGTTGGCTCGATGATATCGAATACAACTTAAAATATCCTGTCTTTTCGGCTTTCCATGAATAAAACTACCCCCAGAATAACAGCTTCTTACATTGAGGAGTAAAATTCACGTGTCCAGTGGTTTTCCAGTGGTAGTTTTTCAAATCAGTTGGCAAGATAAGTTTTTACGGATAGTCAGTAGCCGCCATATTTAACACAGGTAACCCAAACACAATTATGCCCTACCACAGGAAACCCATAGAGCCGGTCCTAATGGAAGGAAACAGCGTTCCTCCTTTAGACTTATCAACCAAAAGAACCATATACGCGGTTTAAAACATCAAGAAGATGGATTTAATATGTAACTAGACGCTCATTGAGCGTTTACTCGGCGTGTGGGATGATCAGCTGGAACTCCGGGCAATCTCCAGCCCCACATGCAGGCTTTCCATCCTCTAATTTTGTCTAAACTATATTTTGGGCTTCCTGTGGTCATGTTATTTTGTAAGCGTTGGGCTTCCTGTGGTACGCTCTTGGAACCGTATTTTGTCAGTATATGTAGTTCGATTTTCGCTTCAGGAATGGGTTTTAAGAATATCGAACTCCTAATTATACTCAAGAAATAAAGATTAGTAGTTGTTTGAGTGCTGTGAGGTGTTTAATTTAGGATAAGAGGTCTATTTAGTGTGTTTTGGGATCGATATATTTTGAGTGCTCACTCCGTAGGCAAAGAATCAGTGGACCATGACGTCATTGAATATTCGTTTGACCGTTGGATTTTCGAATGGTCTCAGGAATGAGCTCTTAGAAAGACTTCAAAGAATATGAGATTCTCAAAAATGTCTTCACAACAGTAGTCTGATAATTAAAGAACACTTTGGTGTAGAAATCTGAGCAAGAAATTGTATTTTTGAGTGGTTTTGAGCGATTCGAAAATTTCACCCGTTTCTAGCATACATTATATTTCTTGCTCAGATTTCTACACCAAAGTGTTCTTTAATTATCAGACTACTGTTGTGAAGACATTTTTGAGAATCTCATATTCTTTGAAGTCTTTCTAAGAGCTTATTCCTGAGACCATTCGAAAATCCAACGGTCAAACGAATATTCAATGACGTCACGGTCCACTGATTCTACGTTTGGGCTACCTGTGGGCAAAGCAACAAGTCCCGCCGAAAATAAAATACTTTCTCGATACGCTCGATCAAGAGCTTTTGATATGGAATGGAATGGCAATCTATCAGTGTCCTGACCTGCTTTCAGGTCGTTTACTCCAGACCACTGACTGTAAATGGACCAGAAAAGCGATTTTTTTCGAATGACATGATTCTCTCGCTCTTCTTGGGCTTCCTGTGACCGGGATGGACTGCACGTTCTAACCGGAAAAAAGCCCATTTTAAGACTCGGCGTCTGCCACAGGCAGTCCACGCCGAGTAAATATGTCATTCAAGAATGAAATTAACTAATTGGAAGAATAGTTCTTGTATATCCCTGTGTGTATGGGTTACCTGTGTCAAAGATGGCGGCTGCTTTGTCGCTGCCGTAAGACATATTTGCCTTGAGTAGCGATGTTGTTAGCGTGTGATCGGCGATGTTGGTAGGGGTGATCGGCGCTCCTTTTAGGGTTCAAAATATTTCCTGTGTGTACCTTTTAGGGGTTCCGACTCAAAAGTCAGTTTGAGTTACGTAACATGACTCCGTACCTTTTAGGGTCAATTTGTATTTAATTTCTTTATTGACAAACATGAAAGAACAGAAGAAAGATGTTGTCAGAGAGCTCGGCTAAAAATCGCGGGATTTCCCTGAAATCGCTACCAGAGATCAATAAGGACACAAACAACACTACTGGAAGGTTAGAGTTTATTTGCCCTATTATTTACGGAATTATCGACCAGAGCCTAAGGTCCCATACAAACTCTTATATATAGCTCGATACAAGCCTCTCATTAATAGCTTGGGCTACCTGTGTTAATTCTAGTTCTTCACGGGTCACGCGAAACCTTTGGGTCACGGATCACGAAGAATAATTTATTGAATTCACGTTTCTCGGAAATCACGCATCACGAGAATACGCCTGTACGACCCTCTTATATACAGCTCGATAACAAGCCTCTCATAGATACCTTGGGCTACCTGTGAGCTGTGGTTCTGCAGGTATCGGTGCGTGTAAACATGGCGAACGAACTATTTGCTCAGACTCGATCTCTTGTTGAGGTCGAGAAGACGAAACCTAGGAAAAGCTTCTCTGTGGTGACTTACAATACTTTAGCTGATACCTTTCTACTGACGACCAGTGGATACCAGTACTGCCCTGAAACATTTAAGAAGAGGAACGGCTTGGATTGTCATCGTCACGAACTGCTTATCAAAGAGGTACAGTATGTGGTTCTAATTGTGAACAGTTCTAAATGTGAACACTTTTCAGTAAAAGTGCCGTTTTTATAACGTAAAGTTAAGATCGACAAAAAATATTTTACCCGAGCAAATATTGATTTATTTTCAATGATTCAATGCTATTTTGAGCTTCCTGACATTTATTCCGCGCAAAATTTCAACTTTGATTCAAAGTAAGCTGACGACTGTAGTACTTCATGTAAGCCCACTTGAAATTGACTCTATTCTTTATAGCCGTTCTTTTTGAAGTTTTTGTATTATCTGTCACAATTCCTTCATCTTTTCAATGTGGTATAAGTACGCACATTGCCAACATGACAGATAATACAAAAACTTCAAAGAGAACGGCTATAAAGAATAGAGTCCATTTCAAGTGGGCTTACATGAAGTACTTACCGTTGTTTACACATTCGAATTTTAAGCGCGCCTTTAAGGCCCTGGCAAACGGTTTTCAACATTGCATTCAACATGCGTTCGATTTTGTTGAATAGCGATGTTGAAACGGTTTGCCACCCGCTTTCAACAATGTTGAAAGTGTTGAATCGATGTTGAATGAAGTTTAAAAGAGTTTAAACTTTGCTTCAACATCGATTCATCATTTCTTTTGTTCTCGGAAATGTTGAATGGCGTCTTGCGCATTAATTAAATTAAACAATAGAAATACCTCTTGCGAAACGTTGCATTCATGTTGATCATGAATGTGCTGTGGCTATTTGACCGACAGCCGGTCAATGACCTCAAAATACTATTTGACCGGCAGTCGAACATTTTCGGAAATTTCTCCTATAAAAAAACAATCGTACTCGATTCAAAGTATTCTATCTTTATTTAGAAATGGTAGGCGATTATAGTTAGCGCTGTGATGTCGAAATAGCTCTATTGACCATATCAGATGTTGACTTTCCCCGGCACATTGTAGTCCGCGTTGCGTGACGTGTATATCCTCTAGTCCGTGGGATACCTGCATAAATTAGAGGAGACATGCTTGGATTTTTTGGCGGGAAATTCTGCTGAACTTCAGTAAAATCAGGGGCGTAGCGTGCATCAATTAAAAATCCTTAATATATATATATATATATTATAAGAAACCAGGAGCCCATTAAACCATAAAAATATTAAAAATAACATGAAATCTAAGACAAAATCTTAACAGCTGACGGCAGATTACTTGATGGAAACTACTCACAGAAGGCAGGAAAATGCTATTTTGGAGACCCTATACCTCAAAACTGATTTTTCGAGGAGCATGCCCCCGCATCCCCTACGAGCTCGCGCCTTCGCCTCTCGTCAGATTGTGCCGGTGTCGGGGGGAATTCGCCCCCCCCCTCCCCCCCCCCCGTGGGATTCGCCCCCCCGGGGCGAATTCACCGGTGAATTTGTCTGAATTTGTCCCCCCCGGGGCGAATTCACCGGAGATTTTCGCCCCCCTCTGGTGATTTCGCCCCCCCTTCTGGTGATTTTACCTCCTGGTGAATTCTTCCCCCCCCCCCCCCCCCCTTCAGAAAAATTAGTATATTTCTCTACTTTTCACGACAAGTTTGTTACTTTGATTAATGAAAAAATGAAAAATATAACGTTTTAAAAACTGAAATTATTTATTTTATCTGATTTATGATGAAACAAAAAATGTACATGAAATAGCCGTGTAGAAAAGCCAAGAAAGCTAAGGAATTCAAAATTATAATAACATCCTGAACTAAGTTATAATAGTCTACTTATCAAAGAGTAGAGTGGTTTTCAGGTAAAATAATACTAAAGTCAGTTTGAGCTTAATGTGTACAATGATTTTTTCTACGGTAGAAAAAATCAACTGTTTTTTTAAGCTCATGCAAGACTTTATATTATTTTTACCTGCCATTTCATTGTCAGCTATTTATTAAAACAAACTGCCTCAGAATTAATATTAAATCAAATTTAAAAAACTGAAATTCTGACTTGAGCCGACTAAAAGTATTTTCTGTTAGCTTGCATGATGAAAGGGCTATTCGAGGTCAAATTTTCTGGCTACATTTGAAGGCACTGTTCGCTAGATCGTTGATTCTGATTTTCGCTCACAATGCAGCAAAGGAGCGAAAACAGCGACTTATCATCGTGAATCAGTCTAGACACACGCTGCCAGAATTTTGAACGAACATATAAAAGTGACAAAATATTTGGTCATTGTCGCTCAAAAGGGCTTTACAAAGAAGATATAAAGTACGTCACTTTATTGAGGCAGCTGAACCATTCTGGTTGTAATATTAAAGGATGGTTTGTTGTCTTTATTCACATCAACCTTTTATAATAGCTACATTAGGAATGCAATAATTTTCATTACTCTAAATACCATTATCTATAGGAAACAATTGCTACCAAATTATCGATTCCTGTGACCATTTTCCAAGAAATACTTTTGATGAAAATATATACCTATATAGGTTACCAAAGGGAGGGGGGCGAAATCTACGAAGGGGGGCGAAGGAGGGGGGCGAAATATCCGGAGAATTCGCCCCGGGGAGGACAAATTCATCGGGGAATTCGCCCCGGGGAGGACAATTTTGGGGAGGGGGGGGGGGGGGGGGGGGGGGGGCGAAAATCCCCGTGACACCGGCCCAATTCTTGGTTTTCACATAACGTCATCAAAGCATGTATAATGATGATTGTAGTTAGTACAGTCTCAAACAAAATAAATACCATGCAAAAAACTGGCTTCGCCTCGGGTTATTATATCGCTATATATATAACGGTAGCGGTATCAGTATAAATCCTTTACATAACCTTTACATAAATCATTTACACAACCATTACATAAATCCTTTGTCAGTAACCTTTACATAAATCCCGGCCCCATAAAACTGAGTGATAAATGCATTTTATTACTATGTATTTATGTAGCGAGAAAGTCCGCTGGAAAACGAAGAAAATGGTATTTCCAAGGCTCTAGATTTCTAAATTTTCAGGGGGGGCATGCCCCCTCACCCCCTAGAAGCTCACGCCTTCGGCCATGCGCTCGTTCCTATGTGCCGCCGTACATTGGGAAAAAAGCACGCTACGCTCCTGAAAATACTGTACACATGTGAGCTGATGAATAATAGAAATTATAGAGAAATGAAAGGATCAAAACGTCGTTCAAATGGTGAGAAACATAAACTTGATCATTTGTTTCCTAATGAAGTCAATGAACAGTGAAGTGCAAGAAAATATCAAAGGAATAAGTCTTTTAAAAGCTAGTGGTCTTGACTTCGATTGAAAATTGAGCTCCACATTGATCTGCATAGATTTGACCTTGTCAGTCTTGTGTTGCTTTTCATTGAGAGAAGTATCGACCAGAAAAATGCCCATTTTCAGCATTGTCTTACTTAAGCAACATCTCCTTCAATTTGTATTGATCGCTATTAATTTCATTGCCTATATATACTTATTTCTACATCTGTGTCACTTACCGACAGCACGTTGTAATGACGAAATCCGTTCATTTGACATCACTCTATAGGTCAGTATTTCTACTTTGATTACTCTCCTCTCTGGCTACTCCCATCCCATTTCATTCTATTCTGTTCTATTCTACGTTCGACCAAGAGAAAATGAGGGACAGATCTAGAGTGCATCTGGCCCTTGGGAGATGTGAATCGCACCCGAGCTCCTTGCGGGCGTAGAAGTAAACAGACTTCCGGTACCATTTGACTTTCAAAATGGGATGGATCGAGGGGGAGCTGAGTGGGGGGTCTGGGCTTTGGGGGTGGGGGTATGGGATGGGGGGTGGAGGGGGGTCTGGGCTTTGGGGGGTGGGGGGAATTGGTGCATGGGGGGGCGGGGGTATGGGATGGGGCGGGGGTGGGGGATCTGGGATTTTTGGGGGGGGGGGGGGGGGGGGGGGGGGGTTACACTGGGATTTTGTTTTACCCTATCACAGACCTTCAAAAGAGCGATTTTGCGTACTCTATCCCGGCCCAGACCGAAGCTAGAAATCAATACCTGACTAAAACGTAGAGTGGAGAGTGATCGGGGGTAAAACTCATACCCTATCCCAGACTAAAAGGACAACTTGGATACCCTTCCCTATAAGGCGGCACATACCCGTATAGCTTATATATGGGATAACCCCCCTTTCCCCGGGGGGAGGCGTACAGTCAACTCTCGTCTCTCGAACTCGTTCGGGACCGTCATTTGATATCCGTAATAGCGAGAGTCCGTAATAGCGGGGTGTGAAGAAAAAGGACGATCTAATCCACTTAAAACCAATGACTTTGAAATTGATTGATGATCAAAATGGGAAACATCATAATGCAGCTGTCCGTCACTCAACGTATATAAAAAATCGTTCATTCAGTCATAGCTGTAATAGTGAAAGTTTGTTATAGCGGGAGTTGTCTTCAGTCATTTACGCAAGGAGTTGAATGTATGTGTCTGTTCCTGCAGGGGATCGATCGGGTAATTTTCGAGTTACGCGCTCGAAACCTCACCTATTTTTTGTTCTTTGTATGTCTGTCTGTGACTTTGTGCACGCGTCTATATTTGTGTCCACGGCATTTTTGTATATCTACGTCTCTCTTGGATCTTTAATTTCCTACACTGACTTAAGGTACCCCCCCCCCCTTCAACACTTCTCGGGGGGAAATGAACAATTTGATGCTTTTTGAAGGAAATGCGCTATAGAAAACAAATATGAGTACTTTTTGAGGTTAGTAAAGGCTAAAATTCTAAGGCTCCGCGATGTGCTTGCTTTCAGGAAATCATTAGGAAAGATAGTTTTGAAGAAACATCATCACGGCTCCAAGCTTCATTTATAAAATTTCCTGTTGTCAGACAGCCAGGTCCATTGACGCTAAATTCAAAGACCCGTGAAATCACTGATGTAGCCAAAATGAAGTTCATACCGTCCATATCGACTTGTAATCACATGTTGAATAATATCAGAAAAGGATTTTCTGCTATCACCACCAAGTTGGGTACTTTTAACGAGAGTTCCTTGAATATTATTCTAAAAATCCACCGCCTTAAAGAAATATCGAAAACTACACAAGAACAGCTCTCGTGGGTTGAAAAGCAAATACGCCCTCCAAATGAAACTTGTAGAGTCAACGAAGCCTTGATGTCCTGCTTTAAACAACTAATTTCTGACATCCCCGATGGGCGCTACGTCTTTGAGTATGATCGTACCTTACTGTCGTCAGACTTAGCTACGTTGGCAGGATCAACCTGGCTAAATTACAGCATCCATCGCCTACCATTTCCAAATAAAGATAGAATACTTTGAATCGAGTACGATTGTTTTTATTGGGGGAGAAATTTCCGAAAATATTCGACTGCCGGTCAAATAGTATTTTGAGGTCATTGACCGGCAGTCTCCTACTCACTCGTTTGCATAGTATGCCCAGGCTAGAGAAATAGAGCTAGTTCGACATCACAGCGCTAACTATAATCGCCTACTATTTCCAAATAAAGATAGAATACTTTGAATCGAGTACGATTGTTTTTTTATAGGAGAAATTTCCGAAAATGTTCGACTGACGGTCAAATAGTATTTTGAGGTCATTGACCGGCTGCCGGTCAAATAGCCACAGCGATGTCCATTCAACAGCGTTCAACAAAATCGAACGAATGTTGAATACAATGTTGAATCCGTTTGCCAGGGCCTTTAGATTCTCAGTGGCAAAGTTCGTATATATCGAAAAAAGACGCGCGAATATAAATGTATTTATATTTATTATTAAATAGCCTCAAAAGCAATGGTTGGGCTGCCTGTGGTTTGTTTTAAGGATGACCGTGATTCCTGGAACCGAATCGGGATAAAATCCAACCGGAAGTTGAGTTTCGCCATACATTTACTGTAAATCTGCTAGAATCTTAGGTTAGACTCTAAGAAAGATTTACCCGTCTAAAGGTGAGTGTTTAAGACATAATGCGCCTTTGTGAGCCAAAATTTGAGTGTCAGGACAAAAATAACACAATTATAGATGGTCTTGATTTGACACACCGGGACAGTGAAACTTGCCCAATAGTTTTAAATTCACTTGAATATTTCCTGATAAACTATAATTTTATTTTTTGATGAGGATTTGTGCATTTTGCATGTTGTTGTAGAGGAGACGAAGGAACTATTGAAGGAAAACTGAGGATTTATTTCGGTTAATTGGTTTCCCATCGACAAAATGTGCAGAACATATAGTCGTCAATCTTGACGAGGCTGCCATTTTCCCCCAGTTTGTTGGGTCTTTTCTGAGACCAGTTTAATCCGCTCTCTTCTAGTGTCAATATTTGCTATCAATGGTGAAGGACGAAAGGAAGACAAGTATTAAAAGACAGACACGGCAATCAGTTACATTTGCTTTTATTACGGCAGTTTATCAGTTGATAAGTACTGTGACTGCAGTGGTAAATGCACAAATCCTCATCTAAATATAAAGTTATAGTTTATCAGGAAATATTCAAGGGAAATAAAATTATTCTAGGCAAGTTTCGGTGTCCCGGTGTGTCCACAGGTAGCCCAAGCGCAGCATTTGTATAAGAGAATGTATGGGAATTATTCAATGGTGGATTTTCAGCGTCAATATTGAATAAATGTTACTGTAACTTACTATGTGTCTTGAAGTAGTTCCTGCCAATGTCTGGAGCGAGTTTCAGAATTTAGGGGAGGGAAAAAATTCTGAAAAATTCTGAAACTCGCTCCAGACATTGTCAGGAACTACTTCAAGACACATAGTAAGTTACAGTAACATTTATTCAATATTTACGCTGAAAATCGACCATTGAATAATTCCCATACATTCTCTTATACAAATGCTGCGCTTGGGCTACCTGTGGTGTGTCATGGCGGGCGAATCTCCAGTCATTACTCAGTCAAAACAAGACCATCTATAATCGTGTTCTTTTTGTCCTGCATGACACTCAAATATTGGCTCACAAAGGCGCATTATGTCTTAAACACTCACCATTAGTCGAGTTAATATTTCTTAGAGTCTAACTAAGGCACGCAAACGACTGATATTTTCACCTAAGATTCTAGCAGATTTACAGTAAATGTATGGCGAAACTCAACTTCCGGTTGGATTTTATCCCGATTCGGTTCCAGGAATCACGGTCATCCTTAAACTCTGACTAGGCTTATTTAGCGTTGCCGTCTGACTTCACTTCGTTTTAACAGTTTTCTATCATTCGTATCGAAATAACACGAACATAAATATTGTTTTAAGACAACTTGGAACTTGTACATCGAATTGCAAGGCTAGAAATCGATAATAATACACAATATTAAGCCATTAAAAAGCAAGCCAAAAGTGTTCACAATTACAAACATCTGTTCACAATTAGAACTACCAACGGACATGATATAATAAAATATATTTAGAAAAGTTCAATGATAAACACAATGAAACTTAATCACATGTTAGCTGAAGTGTAGAGCTAATTAATAGCAAAGGTTCAGGATAATCGTACCATATGTTTGGACTTTTTTTGGGGTCTTTGTTTTTGCGTAATGGACTTTTTGGGGGTTAAAAAGTTTGGCCTCTTTCGCACCTCCCCGTCACTGATACCCCTGAGTACCCCCCCCCCTCCCTGGGATAATAGGAGCTAGTCCAGTGACAAGTCATCGATGCGAACAATTTTATGTTGCGACTGAGATCCCTGTACTTGCTGGATCACGGCGTCGTGTGAATATTGCCTACCGTATTCACCGGCGTATAAGCCGCACTTTTTTTTTCCGAAAATCGCGATCAAAAGTTGGGGGTGCGGCTTATCTTGGAGAAAAATCGGCCGGGAATTGGTACCAGAAATTTACATATAATTAGGCATAAAAGTATAAAGAGTACCCCGGGGGGTTAGGGTTAGGGTTAGGGGTGTTAATGGGCTCCTCCTGGTTAGGGGTGTTAGGGTTAGGGGAAATTTAGGATAGGGGTATGCCCCCGGGATGTCGAAACCCTGACTCTATTTAATGATGAAGAATTGGAAAATTCATACCCTTTCCACTGAAATATAGACCCAATTTAAGGAAAAAGTTAATAGTATTCCTTTGGAAACGGCGCTAATATCAGAAGTACATACGCTAAGCGGATTTTTTATGGTACCCAATTTAAGGATCTGGATGTTCAAAAACCATACCCTATTTGGGGGCACATACCTATATAGCATCCCCCCCCCGGGAAGAGTACGTACATCATTCGTGTGTTTATTACTATTAGTTACTCCTAAAAACACTGGTCAGTGGTTAGACGTTAAACATGCAAATTAACGGGTGCTAACGCCTTTTCAGACATGCAGTTTAACAATCGTGCTAACGGTTTTACTACAAGACCTAACGGTTCGCTGAAGTGTTTTTCATTGATGAGAGTGTCTCAAACATAACATTCTCATGTGCACGCTAATGAACCTTAGATTTTAGAACTGATAAGCTAATGCCGAAAGTTTGTGGGAAAGACGTTTTGAACCAGTCATAGGATTTTATTGGACTCGTGATTTGTCGTAATTGAAAAAGTGTCTTTATGATTAGTCTATTACAAAGCTAAAATTGAAATGCCCTTGGAGGTTACATCCGCGATAACGCAAAGCATGCATGTATGTACATGTAGCTTTAATTTCTCAAGATTCCACTTTAATTTCTCAAGATTCCAAAATCACTTTGCGTTGCCAAACTCGGGGTGCGGCTTATCTGCGAGTGTGGCTCTGATACGCCGGTGAATACGGTATATATTTCTATTCCTTGACATTTATTTTCTGAATCAACCCTATGAAAGACTCGCAAGGGATTGCATATTCGACCCCCTTATGAATTTCTGACCCTAATTAACCCTAGTTAATTCTTTAAAGTGCTACTTAGACGAAAATCGATCGAAGTTTAATTTAGCTGAAACTTCATTGAATAATTCTTCAAGGGTCTAATAATAACTAGTTAAAATCTTTTTTCGATATTCCAGAGGGAAGTACTATATTTTCATGAATCTTTAGAGGAGTCATTGATGTCATCTACTCAACCCAAACATTCAGCTCCATACATTTCTTTGTATTTTGTGAGTCAAAATATCTCAATGTTTTGTTCAGATAACATCTCTGCATTGAAGACAACTGGTCAGACAATCAATCCTAAGCACAAATAATGTAAGAAAACTCATTCACCCAAACTTTTAGCTTCATAGAAATAAAATAATCCAAGAAACTAAACACAAAGAAATGTATGGAGCGAAGCTGTGTTGATTGTTAGGGTTGAGTAGATGACCTCACTGACACTTCTAAAGATTCATAAAAATGTAATACTTCCCATAGGAATTTTGAGAAAACACATTAACCAGTAATTGTATGGCTCTTTGAGATTATTTCAGTGAAGTTTCAGCTAAATTAAACTTCGATCGATTTTCGTCTAAGTAGCACTTTAAAGTTAATATAATTATTACTGTTCTCAACCTGAACAGCTGAAATGGCTAGATGCTGATATTCTTTGTCTACAAGAAGTGGGATGCCGACTACTTCAAAGACACACTACTTCCAACTCTTTCAGACCTCGGTTATGAGGGTTTCCAGACTATAGGGTCAGATGGAACAGATCAAGGTCTTGCATCCTTTTTCAAGAAGGCAGCATTTGACATTGTAAGGCAGAAGACCGTAGCCAACAATGACATTGTGAAAGAGGTGTGTAAGGAAATTGGACAAGAAGACCTACTGGAACACTTGACCATGCCAAACTTATGTGTTGATGATGGCATTGCGACACAAAAACATGCATCTCATTCTCCCAGTGGCAATCTCATTGCAATAGGTGAGTACACCATAGAGCATCCTGACAGCTGCAGGATGATGATGACCAGGACACAGCACCCCCCTAGCAAATTATAAAAATAACTATGATATAACGCGCGCTCTGATTGGCCAAAGGAATGCGTATTCCGCGTGCTCTATGAGAGCACAGTGCACGCGCGCGATATTCAGATATTCAAACATTTTTGCAAACGAACAAAATTGCAAACTTGCTTTAAAATCATACTTGTATTTTATAAAAGAAATAGAAAAACTCGGCAGCTGTGCTCCATCGAGTTATAGAAGCACTTGGGAATTGAAAGAAGACTCGAGAAGTGCGAGAAGCACTCGGCTACGCCTCGTGCTTCTCCTAGCACTTTCTCTCGTCTTCTTCCAATTCCCGCGTGCTTCTATAACTCGATAGAGCACGCTGCCTCGTTTTCTATTTCTTCAGGCGAAAAAGATATCAAAAAGTACTGAGAACTGTACTATTTTTTTATATTTGTTGCTGTTAAATACGTACTGACCCCCCCCCCCCCCCCCCCCCCCCCCCCCCCCCCCCACCTTGAATTTTGGGGTTATGTACGGCCCTGATGACATCATCAGGCACTCCAAAACTGTCACTGTGCTATTTCCATTAATTCTGAGTCTATTGTAAAATGATATTACTGTACATGTATGCGACATGTTTTTGATATAATTCCTTTGGTAGTGCATATGCATGATGAAAGTAAAAATAGGAGATTATCGCACTTCAACGATAATGGTTGTAATGTAATACTTCATGAGGTTGATCACATAATCTCCTATTTTTACCTTCATCATGCATATGCACTACCAAAGGACAACGCTTTCAGACAAACTCCAGTCTAGATGTCCATCAATCAAACTAGCTTTGCTATGATTGGTTAAAGTCTGGACACACCCATGTTGTTTGATTGACGTCCAGCTATTTTCAAACCTGACAAGCTGTTTTGAAGGTCGCACTTCAACGATAACGGTTATAAAAAGAGAGAAAAACTGTGCTAAAAATCAGAAGCTACATGTATTTAAAAAAGGTTGTCTTATAAATGAATATGAGCACTAAGGATGAGTTGCACAGTACATGTTTGTGTAAATTGTATAATTCAAAGATTAATGATTAAAGGTACAGTAATACGGGTAACAGAAATTGTTTGCTCGCATTACCACTCTGTGCGTTACAAATTAATGTGAAGATTTGAAGCGATTTGGACGAGAATTAAGCGAGTTATAGCCATTTTAAAATTAGCCCTTCTCTGACGTCAGAGAAGGGCTAATTTTAAAATGGTTATAAACTCGCTTAATTCTCGTCCAAATAGCTTCAAATCTTCACAGATAATAAAGGAATACTTGAAGAAGATACAGAGGACTTTATAGAGGATTTTATTTTCATCTTATTATTTTATTGATTTTATTGACATTATCCACATACATTCTCTTATAATAATGTACTGATACACAGCTTGGGCTACCTGTGCACAGAGTAATAATGGGGAGTTTGCAGGTGTTGAGTGACATTTTAAATTTTAATCCAACAAAAACAAAAATATAATATTTGAAAAGAGCACACCAAAATTAGCAAAAATTGAAATTTTGAAGTAATTTCGGTCGCTCATAACTTTCGCTCTATTCATCGAAATTACTTCAAAATTTCAATTTTTGCTAATTTTGGTGTGCTCTTTTCAAATATTATATTTTTGTTTTTGTTGGATTAAAATTTAAAATGTCACGCAACAAAAATGTCACACCTGCAAACTCCCCATTTCTAGCTCTTCAACTTGCAATGCAACAATGTTGCGGGACAAGTTGCACGACTCTGTTGCCCGTATTAATTAAAACCGAATCTTAAGTTTGTATTAATTTTAAATATTAAAAAAGAGTTTTTAATCCAAGGGATGACATTGGGGACAATTTTGGGATCACTCACTCACTCGGCTGCAAACTTTCATTATGTTTGCCGCTGAAGTACATCGCAGGCTCACAACTTTAGAGGGGAGGGGGTGGGGTATTCCACAAATTGACCAACAGGTGCCTTTGATTTGAAATACCATTTAGCTGTTAATAATAATATGTGTGTGATGTGTGATTTCAGGAAATGTGCATGTTCTGCTTGATTGGTATGGACATACAATCAGACAGCTACTGGAGTGTTGCTTGGCAACCAAGATTCTCAACAATTTTGTCGAGTCCCTTGCTCCTTTAAACAATGGACTAGTAGTTCCACACATCTTGTGTGGTGATTTCAACATACAGCCAAAACTTTCCTGCATACAGAGTCCTTTCAACAAAGACACTGACCGATGACGATTGTAAAGCATTAGAAAATTTTGATTATTTGAAGCTTAGCAGTGATGCAATGTGGCCTGATCCACCGAAAGGCAAGGTGGGTAAATACAATGTACATGTAATATATAGCAAAAGTATACTATTTTTATTTTATACCAGAGTGCAAACCACTGTGCTGTCATCTTTGTTACATGAATGAGAAATGCACCTTATATAATGTTATCATAACACAATATATATAGCCTGCATAGTGGCCCTGGGGAAGGCAAGGAGGGAGGAGGGGCATGGAGGGAGGAGGGCAAAGGAGGGAGGAGGGGCAAGGAGGGACAAGGAGGGAGGAGGAACAAGGAGGGAGGAGGGGAGAGGATCCGGAGGGAGGAGGGGTGAGGAAGGAGGAGGGGAGAGGAAGGAGGAGGGGCAAGGAAGGAGGAGGGGCAAAGGAAGGAAGAGGGGAGAGGAAGGAGGAGGGGAGAGGAAAGGAGGAGGGAGAGGAAGGAGGAGGGGAGAGGAAGGAGGAGGGGAGAGGAAGGAGGAGGGGAGAGGAAGAAGGAGGGAAGAGGAAGGAGGAGGAGGGGAGAGGAAGGAGGAGGGGAGAGGAAGAAGGAGGGGCAAGGAAGGAGGAGGGGTAAGGAAGGAGGAGGGGTAAGGACGGAGGAGGGGAAGGAGAAATGGGAACGGGAGGAGGGAGGGGCACTACGCAGACTAAATGAATAGAAACAAATGAAGGTAATAACTGTAAAAACATACACTGTATACATTGCACCATTCTTGAATTAGTAACTGATCAATTTTTTACTGTATCACCTATCTCTAGCTTGGTACACACGCACTCTGTAACCCACCATCTAACAAGTGTAAACTCTTTGTTATTTTGTGTCCAGATTTCAAGCAATGAATTCAAAGTCCTTTCAAACTTCAAAGGCTTCTTTAAAAATTATTTGACATCAGTGGAGAGCACCTACAAGACAGTCTTGGTGAGTTGAATTTTGTGCTTTTCTGATTTCAACACAAAGTATAATAACTGCATTTAATCCAATGTATTTACCGGTAAATTGTTTGTACAGGGTAAAGAGCCTGACTACACTAACTGTGAGCTTGTTGAAGTCAACTGGACTTTAGACTACTTGTGGTATTCATATGATTCCCTCCAGCCTGCTGCTGTTTTGGACATGATGCCACTAGACAAATTGCAACACCTCATTGGCCTACCGAATGAGTTCTATCCTTCAGACCATCTTCCTTTGAAAGCTTACTATAATTTTAAACCTGTTTGAGGCACATGGCTGTAGTAGCTATATCATACATATACATGAACAATAGGGGTATCGAATGGTCAAGGCGAGACAAGGCCAGACTTTGCGTTCTCCGAGACAAGGCATTTATTTGCGAGCCCGAGACACTTTTTCACCGATTTCCTTTGTTTTCAAAATTCGGGAGGTTTTCTTGGTGTTGCAGAACACCAGATGACGTTAGACAATGAACACAAAGGACGAGAAGAATGAACTTGAACCAAAACAATACCCTGCATACAAAGAAATCTAACCAAGAATACAATGCAGACTGCAACACCAAGAAACACCCAAAATTCGAGACTCCGAGACGGCTTTTTGCCAGAAAAAAAAACGAGACTTCGCTGGGGCAGATCTAAGATTTTGAGCTGGGGCGGTTCACCCCAAAGGGAAATGTTGCATGCGATTGAATTGTTCCTGGGCAGCAAGGGAGGGGGGGGGGGGGGGTACGTGCACCAGTGCACCCCCTAAATCCGCCACAGCTTCGAGACCCGCAAAATTTGTTTGAGCGGAAATTTTGCGAGACTGACTTTTTGCTGGGACCATTCGACACCCCTAACAATGCACCCACAAAAGTATAAGCAAGAACATCGGAAATTAGTAGAAGAAAGATAAGAATAATTTTACATAATAATAATAAAAGTTTTCATAAACCTGTAAAACAGAAACTACCGTAAATGCTCGATTAAGCGCCCTGCTTCCAATAAGCGCCCGGCCCTCGAATAAGCGCCTCCCTCTAGTGATCTAAAAATTTAATAAGCGCTCGGGGCGCTAAATCGAGTATTTTATAAGGTATTTAGTTATTTAGCATTTTAAAGAAAACAAGACGCTCAATGAGCGTATACTCGGGCTTTATGACAAGGACAAAGACAGTTGCATTTGCGTGACGAGGGAGACTGTATGGGTGAGCATAGAGAAAAATGACCGAATTGTACTATGTGTTATTGAATATGTTGTGAGAGCGAATCATACTTTCGAATTTAGTTCGATAGGCGTTCGGAAACTATTCGACCCGTTTGTGGCGACATGAATATGCAACCTCAAGTGACCACAAGTACGTTCAAAGACGTACCATAGACATATACCTCGAAGAGTCGGAGATCTTTATCGATGCTCATCGACATAAATAGTCTCTCTCGTCACGCAACTGTCATTGTCATATTAAATACCCGACTATACGCTCATTGAGCGTCTTCTTCTGTAACAGATCCCTAAAATCTAATGGCGGTTCTAAAATTAGGTATGACTCAGATAAGGATCATGCATCGTACTGAAAAGAACACGGAGAAACCTACATTTCATCATGCAAACACTGCTTATCAGTTTTCAAAACAATTGTCAGTAAAAAATATAACTAACAAAATCGGACTGAAAGATATGAAAAATTTGGTTTGTTTGTCTAATTAATGCGCTTCTCTATTGTGCAAGTATATAAATAAGCTAAAACTACTTTGGCATGATCCCAAATTTCGTACATTGACCTTGCTCGCCTTTGCTTTGATGAAGTTTTGAAGTACGATTTATACGATTCCTTTTCCTCCTGAATTTTTCAAACGTCGAATAAAATAAACATCCATCATTATATATCTGAGAAATGTGTTTCGTTTTACTGTCGGATACTTTTTAAGCGGTTTTTCACGGCGCGTGACGACAGTCAGGCAGCAAGCAAAGCGAGATTAGCTATCAAAACAAAATCTACTGGAAAATCAAACCCTCGCTCTCTAGCTTCAGAGACATAATACTTTAAGGGAATCCCGAAACGTCGAGTTTGGAATCGAGTTCGAGTTACGGTTCGAGTTATGGTCCGTATTCGTTCTTCGACATAACGTATATATCGTGAATTCGTTGAAATTTACTTTGTTAAAATCTCTAACTCAATTCCAAACTCGATCATTCATGACTCCCATAACATAACATCCAGACTATGATCTGGCGAAGCTCGCATGGCAAAACTCGAGAAGGTCACATACTTCACATTGTGTGTACCGATATGATCAAATACTTCGCATTCTTTTCATTTCGTGGCCTAACAAAAATAATAATAAAAAGAAAGTCCATTTTATAACTCGGGCTTCCTTCGGAAGGGCCCGAGTAATACATTTTTATTTCATATTTCAAAAGCTGGCAGCCATTTTGTCAAAATGCTGTAGGTAACTATCGAGAATTAGTATAAACAAACTAGTGGTCTATCACATATCCTGCAATCTGATTGGCTACGCTACTAGTCTCCTGTATAGCGAATCACCATGGTAACCATTGTCGTGAACGGGGATGAAGCAAGATGGCAGGCAAACCCGATAGTTGTTTTCTCGCTAAAAAGAGCTAAAATAGACCGAGAAGCAAATCTCAAGAACAAGAAATGGAAAAAGCACATATATAGACATCTCATTGACAATTCAAGCAAGTTTTCTTTGGCTGACACTGCAGAAACTGAGCGAGAAACGATCGTTAAAGTTGAAGATCAGTTTCGAATTCGGGCCAATTTTTCAACTTTAGCGAAGACAAAGTCAAAGGGAGTACTGGTAGTGATAAGTGATAAAGGTAATAAACGAAGGCTACACCACTCTCGACTCGTGTTTTGTTCATTTGTTATTTGATTTATGAAAGTTTTTCAACAAATTAAAGAACCAACTTTTCTGGTTTAGTTTTCAATATGGTAAAACTAAACAGCTCGATTACTCAGCCAAATTCTTCTTACCTATGCAAATTAAACAAGATATATTGGTATAAAATTAAGTATGCTAGTTTGTTTATACTAAAACAATTAGACAACTCGCCCTCGTTGTCTATGAGCTAAGATAGTCAACTCGGCTATCTGCTCATAGCCAACTCGGACTCGTTGTGATTTTCTATAATCACCTCAGCCAGGCTCAGTGAATAGCAGTGATAATAACCTCGACTTCGTCTCGGTTATTATTTAAAGGCCGATTTAGACGGCACGACTTTTGCCTACGTCTGCCGCACACAACTTGCTTACGACATGACTTACTTACCATTTACACAGCTACAACTTTTAGCTCACGACACTACAAAATCGTGTACAACTTGTTCGGTTTGGATTTTGCCGCTCGAGCATCTCTTCAAATAATCTTTGTGGCGGCATCGGTACAACACTTTCTCCTCGCTCCACAAGGTTACAAGTTTTTCGATGTCTTCCTCTAACCATTCTTGTTTCACTTTCTTGGAAACCGGAGCTTTGTTTATATTGTCCGCCATTTTAAAGTCAAATACCTTCCCCTCGCTACCCCGCTTCGGCAAAATTGTTTCAAGATACGCCATTTTACGCCATATCTTTACCTTATTTGGCTACGACTGTCGCAGGGTTTTGAAACATGATTCAAAATCCCTACAACTTTTTTCGTGTTGTGTGCGACAGTCGTGAGCAAGTCGTAGGCTGATTTACACGAAACGATTCGTGCCGTAAGTAAGCGCGAGCAAGTTGTGTGCGACAGACGTAGGCAAAAGTCGTGCCGTCTAAATCACCCTTAAGGTGACTCCGTTATCATTCTCGGCGCACTCGTCTATGACAAACTTTGGGTCATAACTTCCTCTGCTTTTATACAATTGCCATAAAACATTGGCAACTATTAGAGCTTTCATTCACCTATGATACAATATAATTCGATTGCACTGCAGAACATTTTTTTAAATAATATTAGAACTTAAGTAAACTCAATATTTTGGATAATATTGGATATTGCGAAAAATCTGTCCGGTTTTTTTGGATGAAAGTTTTGGAATCACTTTATATTGACATAATTCATAAGCTGAGCAAGTTTTAGCAAAATCGTTGGAGCGAAAGCAATCGTTGGAGCTAATTTCCGTGCTTAATTTTGGTTGTTTTCATGCGGCCGTGCTTTAGCTCCAACGATTTTGCTAAAACTTGCTCAGGTTATGAATTATGTCAATCTAAAGTGATTCCAAAACTTTCATCCAAAAAAAACGGACAGATTTTTCGCAATATCCAATATTATCCAAAATATTGAGTTTACTTAAAAAAATGTTCTGCAGTGCAATCGAATTATATTGTATTATAGGTGAATGAAAGCTCTAATAGTTGCCAATGTTTTATGGCAATTGCATAAAAGCAGAGGAAGTTATGACCCAAAGTTTGTCATAGACGAGTGCGCCGAGAATGATAACGGAGTCACCTTAAGACTTATTGCATGACTGGGACCTCGGGAAAGCAGTATGTTTTGTGGTCCCTCGACCGCGAATGTTTCCCGAGGCTAACGCCAATCAAGGTTACAAAGCTCAATCAACTTCCGGCTTTGTTATTGCCGGTCCACAACAGATTGTTGCCCGCTGAGAGCTGTTGCCGGGGAAAGATGAAAACTTGTTCACGTTCACGTGATACCCGCTCGCCCAATCAGAGCACGAGAAAAATGAACTTTGACAGTTGGTATATAACAAAGTGTTTTGTTGTCTATTGTTTTCATATTTGTTTCTTTTTTCGAGATTTTCACTAAATTTGCGCCCTCTTTGATGAATAACATCGTCTTTTTGTGGTCCGGTCGACTATAAAAAAAAAACTATCTGCACAAATATCGAACTTTCCAAGTTCTGCTTCTGTCAAAGTTGGAGTAAGTTAGGAAAAAAGCAAGAATAAAGGGAGTGTTTCAGAAAGTAATATTAACCATAGAGTATTATTGTGGGTCTACTCTAACCCAAGTCACTTAAGTTTGTTAGTCCTGAAAGGGTTAAACAAAACCATTTTTCTATACAGTATGCAAGGAGAGTAGATGGGAGCATAAGCAAAACAATAACCATGAGATTGTATGAGTACTGAGACAAACAAATAGAACATTGTATGGACCTTTTCGTAGTTTCCCAGAATGCTTCAGGATTCTGTGCGCGCAAGCGAGGTCGGTGCAAAACAGATAAAAAATATTAAGAGAATGAAGAAATTCAGTAGAAAACTTAGACTTTTAAATTAAAAGTGCGTAGAGTGCAATTTAGAAAAGCGTGAAATAGTACTAATTTTAAATAGTACTAAATAGTGCTATTTCTATTGTTTTCTATTGTTTCATTAGTGCTATTTAGTTATCAAGCTTTTCTAAATTGCACTCTAAGAAGAATTACAAAGATAGATACAAATAGACCTCTTTAGCTTCGTATGTAAATTGCCCATTTCAAACCATGTGATGTAAACATGGTGTTCTCTGGAGAATTAGTCCTTTCAATATGAACGAATACATTTCAGAAATATAAAGGAACAATTCTCCAGAGAATATCATGTTTACATCACATGGTTTGAAATGGGCAATTTACATACGAAGCTAAAGAGGTCTATTCTCAAGCAAAGAAAAATAGTTTTTCCTGTTCTTGATTAGTTACAGTAGTCACATTTCCCTCAATACACGATCAATTCTAAATATTTTTGTCCCCTGACCTCGCTTGTGCTCGCAGAATCCTGCAGCATTCTGAGAAACTATGAAAAGGTACATTGAGAAAAAGGGGAGGGGAAGATGCCAGAGGATTTGTACAGAGGTAGCCAAGATATAACTATCATTTGAACACTAATTAATAGTCTATCTTTATTTCATATTATCTGATGGTTTACAGTATAAAGTCTTTGTACGTCACCCTATTACACCACAAATCATTGGAAGTGAAATATTATTATTATTGAAAGACTTGGAATGACAAAATCCCCTAGATTCTACAATGACATTAATGGCTAAATACACAGTATGAAAGAAAGACCTACATGCAGAAAAATAAGACACAATCTACTATGGCACTACAGCAGATTTAGTGTGACTGTGAAAACCTTACGGCATGGAACTGTGGCATTAGGATTTCGAATGAATCCGTGCCGTGACCATGGCCCATGGGTTTTCAGTCACACAACATCTACTCTATCATGGCTTGCAGTACTTTGGATAGAAATTTGATTGTTTTTTCTCTTTCAGGAAACAAAACATTACAATTGCTTTATTTATTATTGTCAATATCGAGTAAAAATTCTCCTAAGTCATTTATACCTCTCCAACACGCACACTACATTCATTTGGTGTCGTCAACATCTCCTTTAACCTTGGAAAAGTCAAATTCCTTGCCAGTGCACCGTCGGTAGACATCTTTGATGTCATCACAAGCAGTCTCAAAGTGAGTGGTAGCATCACATGACTTGGTGATGAAAGTCTGATAAATAAATGGCATTAGTATTATTGTTAATACTACTATTAACTATTGCTGCTGCTGCTACCACTACCACCACTGCTACCACTACCACTATTACTGCCACCACCACTGCTACCACTACCACTGCTACCACTACCACCATCACCACCACTGCTACCACCATCACCACTGCTACCACCATCACCACCACTGCTACCACTACCACTACCACCACCACTGCTACCACTACCACTACAACCACCACTGCTACCACTACCACTATTACTGCCACCACCACTGCTACCACTACCACCACTACTGCTACCACTACCACCACCACTGCTACCACTATTACTGCCACCACCACTGCTACCACGACCACTGCTACTACTACCACTGCTACCACTACCACCATCACTGCTACCACTACCACTATTACTGCCACCACCACTGCTACCACTACCACTGCTACCACTACCACCACCACTGTTACCACTACCACTATTACTGCCACCACCACTGCTACCACTACCACCACCACCGCTACCACTGCTACCACTATTACTGCCACCACCACTGCTACCACTACCACTGCTACCACCACTGTTACCACTACCACTATTACTGCCACCACCACTGCTACCACCACCACCACCACCACTACTACTGCCACTACACTATACTACTACTACTACTGCTGCTGCTGCTACTACTACTACTGCTGCTGCTGCTGCTACTACTTCCACTACACTATACTACTACCACTGCTGCTGCTACTACTACAACCACCCACTACTACTACTACCACTACTACTACTACCACTGCTGCTGCTGCTACTACTACTACAACTACCACCACCCACTACTACCACTGCTACTACTTACATGCTGTATTATTAATATTATTAATTAAGTGAATTTCAGTCAATCTGTCATATATTTCTTCAATAAGTAGCCAGTAAATACTAACACCATGTAAGAACGGCTGGTGAAATGGAAAGTTTAATGATTAACCCATTCGCTCCTACACCGGCCGAAACCGGCCGTAAACATCGATAGTGCTTTGAAAAATTCTAACTTTCTGAATTTTCGTAACATCGATCTATTAGTGACAACTAGATAACTCTTCATATTTTAACCTCAAGTAAACTGACTTACAGGTCCGATTTCTGGGCATTAGTTCAATTTGTTTGCCATAAAAATCAAAAATGCGTGTTTTTGACGCAATTTTACACCTCGAAAATGACCGACATTTGACTTGGATTTTCTTCCAAAATACATCCTTGCGAAACAAAACGCCACTTTCTCAGCAAACTTCCATCTCTCTTCTTGATATAGTCGTGAATTTTGCCCTCTCTTTTCCTTAACTCGCCGAACAATAGCCATTTCCTTAGAACCACTTTCGCTAACACGTGTTTTCCTTCTGCACGCCCGAAAAGGATGCCGGGAAACATCCGGGAATTTCGGCATAGATCTCCCCGAATCTCTGTTTTTTAAGAATAGAGTGTCGAGCCACTCGGTCCTACAGGCAAAATATTGCACCGGTTGCATTCTTTACAAGTCCAAAGTCGCCAAAAATGCCTTTGTAGGTCCTGGAATCCAACACAGAAAGACCAGAGAGACGATTTCACAATTGAGACCGCCATTTTGAATTTCCAAACGGCAACGTCGAAATGTGATCGTGAATTCGTATCTAAACTCCTGATTTCTTCCAGGAGAACGGTCTCTACCACACCAGTCAAGCTTAATGATGCTGTCCTGGGGGCTTCTGTGGTGAATAATGGCTATAAACACTCTAAAAATGCAAAATTGACCGCTCCTAGTAGCTACGAGATGCTGTTCCTCGCGGAGATTCACGACAAGAGAAAGATTACGTCAGAACCTGAGCCCGTGGGCTTTCAGAACTGTCAAGATTTACATGGAAACCCCTTATATGGAATCGAAATTTCCTACGACGTGATTAGGTCCAGAAAATCGCTAAAAAATGCAAAATAGCTCAGGAGCGAATGGGTTAAGTTACCTGGGACTTAGATCCATCATCAGTAGGCTCATAGATATCGTCAACAAAGACAAATCTAAAAAGAACAAAATAAAAGTGATTAAAGTTCCAATCAGAGGACTACCTTCAATGTACAGTATTCACATCATTCTGTCTCAAGAATATTAGAACATCTAGACTGAGCCTGTAGCAGTATCAATGATCTATTGCCACAAGTCTATCTGTACATGTAGTTCGATGGTTGATCCGTTATGTTATGGGTTCGATTGCTATCAGGGACTCGCTGACCGACCTCACGTTTACGCGACTAGACTGAATGGGACTATGAAATCACTGAAGCGGTTTTAAACCTGCATATCTGATTAGCCATGCCTCGAGCTTACAGTGACTGGCAAATGGTTTGGATGATTTAGTGGTCTTTCAACGACTGAACATTGTCACAGCACGGAACGTCCTTGACCGAAAATGAGTCATAACGACTCTTATTTTCCTTGCGTAAAACACAAAGGCATACGGTACATTCATTTGAGTATTACCATAAAGTTCCGAAAGTAGCAAGGTCATTACTTATACTGCTTATCAATGTAGCAGTAAATGTTCAATTCTGGCTCTTTACGTGCACTTTGCTAGTGCTTTTCATAATCTAATCATCGTTCTACAAGGGGATCGCTACTTTTTGGGGGATCGCTACTTTCGGAGGGATCGCTACTTTCGGAGGGATAGCTACTTTCGGAGGGATCACTATCTTTCTCTCTTTAACATGTAATAACAAAAAGAGCTAATGTCCTTACTTCTCTAGTATGACGCCCACAAGGTCTAATCCTGGTTTTAGCTCAGCTTCAGGATTAGCAGTTTCTACTGTTGTCGAAACAAATGCAACATATTTGCCTTGAGTAGCGATGTTGTTAGCGTGTGAAACCATAGCAACGTAAATATCTAGAAGAAAGAATAAGATGTCAGTGATTAAGGTGGTTCCCGCATAATGAATGACCGGTTTGCCGTATTTTTTAACTTGCTCGCTCCGCGTCAATATTGCTTGGATTTTATTGTGCTTTTAAAACACAAATACTAATTCAACTATTCTGCCTTTCGACGGTGTATTCAAAATTATCATTGTAAGCCGTGTTTGTGAATGCTAGCTGATATTCAAACGACACTATTTTCACTAAAACTGCTGCCAAGCGTTATTCCCTGGTATGATTTTTTTTAAACTTCGTGAACAGCCTTTTGAGGTCCCTAGTAATGTTCTGACGAGGTAAGAAAAAAAATGTTCGAGCCGAAATCACGTAACAACCGACAGGTCCAAATTTTGACAACAAAAATATGAATTGGTAATTTCCTTCTTACTTCATCAGAACATTACTAGGGACCTCAAAAGGCTGTTCACGAAGTTTAAAAAAAATTGTACGAGGAAAAAACGCTTGGCAGCAGTTTTAGTGAAAATAGTGTCGTTTGAATATCAGCTGGCATTCACAAACGTGGCTTACAATGATAATTTTGAATAAACCGTCCAAAAGCAGAATAGTTGAATTAGTATTTGTGTTAAGCACAATAAAATCCAAGCAATATTGACGCGGAGCGAGCGAGTTAAAAAATACGGCAAACCGGTCATTCATTATGCGGGAACCACCTTAACTAGATGACTAATGCCCCATTCACACCAAGGCGGATATTGTGCTTGTTCTCACTACATCAGAATGTGAATCCTTACCATGTTTTCTTTTAACCTGGTTTTGTGGGATGATAATTTGTACAGATTCTGCATCTTTGGTGTTAGGAATAGGGTGGTCCATAATACATATGCAGCGTACAACCTAAAGATGGGAGTAAGAGTATTTATTATCAGTAAGTGCAGTCAGTACACACCTATATGGCCACCTCTGTGATCTTTTGACATTAAGAACACATTGATAATGAATGAATGGATGGATAATAATAATAACTAGACGCTTTAATAAGCGTTCACTCGTGCGATTGAGCACTGGGATGCATTGTAGCATGAAAGAAGCATACTTTATATGGGCCTCCACCTTCCATTCGGTGAGGGACTGAGCTGTGAGGAACGAAGAGATCAGGAACGAACTGAACTGACCGAGACACTCGTTTTCATTCTCACCCCACACAATTTTCTTTGAGCCACTTTATAAAGGTATTTTTGGAAAAAGGACAATCCTGGCAAGGAAACTCCAGTCATTCAGAATTAGCTCGTTGATTAGATAGGCCGGGAATATTCCAACAAGGTTTGTGAAGAAAGAGGTCAACTGTTGATAAAATCTCATAGATCAGCTTCTCATTCATAGTCACACTCGATTGCAGATTGTGCTTAGTCATAGCTGTATTCATGACTTCAATGTTTAGATCTGAGATAACGATTATACTGATCACAACAGTGTTTGGTTACTTGTTGAGTGATAGGTGTATACATTTCTCTATGTTTAGATCTGAGACTGAATGATTACAGTTATCAACTCAGTGGTTGGCTACTTGTTCGGTGACTCGGCACTCGACAACATAATAGCGGGCAGCTCAGAATTTGTAAATTAAACGGCTGGTTAAGAGAGTCAGTAACAGGGCTAGACTCCTACGCACCCGTTATTAGTGTCGTCACGCAATGCCTTCGTCACACTACCGGCTGCTGTCTCCAGCACTACATTCCATTCCCTGACTCAGCCAATCAGATTCGCGCTCGTATTTTCCAGAAGTCTGACCTTGACCTTGTATATTGCTTTGCTACAGAATTCGTTTATACATCGCTTCTGCACTGGTACTAATGGCTATAAATCCTTTCTTGATCTTATTGATGAACTTTTGATCAGTTTAAGGCCAAAGAAACCGTGTGTAAAGCAAATTTATTTCACGAGTTTTGGTGTGTTTATAATTCAATTCTCTCCCGTGACGATCAGCAAATAATTCGTTTATAACATCGCTTCTTCACTGATACTATTGGCTGTAAATCCTTCTTGATCTTATTGATGAACTCTTTATCAGTCTAAGGGCAAAGAAACCGTTCGTAAAGCAAATTTATTTCACAAGTTTATCTGTTTATAATTATTCTGGTTATCATGACGGTTTCCCGAGACGATCAGCGATTGGTTTACAATGTTTACATATGACAATGGGAATGGCTGGAGACAGCAGCCGTTAGTGAGCCGAGAGCATTGCGTGACGGAACTAAAAACGGGTGCGTAGGAGTCTATAACAGGGCTAGCAAAATCGAGAAAACATATTCAGATTTTGGGAAACTACCGATTAAGCGAGTTTTAACTTGACGACTCAATTTGACCTTGACCTCCGATGCCTCCTGATTGGTTTGTGATTTGTAATCTCTCTTGCAGTCAGACTTCTTGTCGCCTTGTTCCATTTTACGTTGACTACCAACAAGAATTAAAAAAGATGGTCTGCAATCTAAGACTCTTGCCCCAGCCTTCGCACGAGTAATAATAATAATTACTGGATGAATGATAATCAGTAATTATTAGACTGAGAATGAATGTGTGTGTGTCCCCAATTATTAGTATGTAGTGTACTAGAACGACAAGACACATTAATGAAGACTGTTCATTTATATTATTATTAATCATCATCATCATCTTTACTGTATTCAATCTGCAGCAAAGATGGCAGTCCAAACTAACGTGATGACTGACTTCTACTTACTTGTCCCACTTTCTTGACTTTGTCTTTACAGTACGAAGGGTCTGCTATTACCATTTTGGTCTTTGCAGTTTCACCCTGAGAAGTTACTCCACATACTTGACCATCGTCACCATACACAATCGCTTCTATGGGCTTATTTAACATGTATGTGCCTCCATATATGGCACTTAGTCTTGCAAAGCCTTGTGGTAGTTCTCCTAAGCCATAGAGGGGGTAAAGGTAGGGGGAAGTGCCATAGCGAGCCAGTGATTCACTAAAAATAGGAACTGATTATTTTACTGCGATTCTCAGTATTATGCGAACCCAGACATTCAGCAGTTGGCTTGTAATTTGGTTTTTCGCTTCTGTCAATCAATATAAAAAATCAGTAAACTTAAAAATAAAAGTCAGAAGACCCACCAAATGGAAACCAAATATGATTTTGAGCTAAATTATGGATCACTTGGTTGAAGAATGTATTTAGTTTTGAATTTGTTTGAGTTTTGAATTTGATTGACAGCAGCGAAAAACCAAGTTCCAGCCGACTGTTTGAATGTCTGAGTTCGCATAATACTGAGAACCGCAGTAATGCCTTACAGTACTTCAATATACATGTACATGTACATGTAATTCCACTGGCCAAACGGAATACAGTTTCAAATTTTGTCTTTGGAGCCCCACTGGGGACATTTGTAGTGCATTTTACATAATTTTAGATGAGTCGGTTCTGAAGTTTGTTTGTGCTGAACTTTGAAATGATCTTCTTTGACAAACTTTGAACTTCACTCCATTCATTGGAATTGCTACAAACTAAATCTACTTCACAAATTCACAACTTCTTGAGGGAAGGAACTATCTCGTTTTGTAATACATACACAACTCACTTTGCAAATTTAGTGGGTACATGTACAACAATTCCAACAAATTTTCGATTTCTGATGACGCGGGAAGCAAGCTCAAAGTTTAACAACGAAGTTCATTCTTGAACTTCTGAACGAGCTTCAGAATCAGCTCGTCAAAAGTTGTGTAAAACACCAGAGAATCACTACTTTTACCATACCTGTACAACTTTATTCTCATTAGAGTGCTTCCACAAGGCTGTTGTTTATAACTGAAAGACAATAACCAATTAAAAAGTCAGTCACCTTTGTTTGCACTGGTGGCTTAAAATCTAAATTCTCCTAGAGATTCTTTCAATTCCAAAGGAGAATTTGGATTTCGATCACAAGTCACTTAGGCCTAGTTCAAACGCTGTACTTTCCAAGAGCCATTCTTAACTACTTCAAAAGAAGCCACCTAATTATCTATTGTTTGAAATGAGAACAGCTCATGATTAGCACGACGTCTGAACTTGGCCTTACACTGACACCCGGTGAACAATGTTTTCAAATATCGCCAGCAATATATTATAATTATTAGTATATATTACATGGCAGTGCGAAGATATGAATTTAATTTTTGAGTGAAAAAAAAAACACAAGAAAAGAAAATTATTATCTTCAAGACACCGTGTAATTTTCTTTTTACTCGGCTGGGCTGCCTGTGGCAGACGCCGAGTCTTAAATTAGGCTTTTTTTTCCGGTTAGACCGTCCATTCCATCCCGGCCACAGGAAGCCCGACAGCAGCATGTCATTCGATTGGTCCAAAGTCGGTTCTTCGCTGGGTTCAGTGATCGTAGTTCAGTTTACTGCTGAGGTTTGAAAAAAATTGAAACGATGTCTCTTGAAGTTCTTCATTACCTACTTCTCCAAACGCTCACTATGCTTACAAACGCATACGCCGTTCGCGGTAGGCCTACGCTAAAAGATGTCAGTGAGCGATTTTGGACCAGGCCGTTCCGCGAACTCAAAGCAATCAAAGAGAAATCAAAGCAAACTATGAAATCAAATGAGCAAAATATGAGCAAATATGAGCAAATCATGGCTAGAAATGGCAAACAAATGACTACAAATGACGAAACTATGGCTAAAAACTTGACTATAAACTCTTGTACTGAAAAGTACTACTCCGATTCTGATGAATACCAGACTGATCAAGCTGAAGCCTCGACCTTGATGAACGACGACAAGAAATGTTCAACAACAGTCGCCAACCAAAAGAATCATAGTACACGTAAAAATCTCTTTAAACTCGTAAACATTGAGGTGAATATGATAAATTTAGTATTGTTTTGCCTTTTACTTGTTGTTAGTACAATGTATATGTCACAAAATACTACTTTTGGAGTGGTCTTGTCGATCGTGTCTCTTGCAATGTTGACATTGTTGTGCATTAGTGTTCTTGTATCGTACGTTCTGTCGTCAACAGAAGCTGCCATGAATATATCAAGATGATCATGATAAATTATAGTAGAGAAAGCTATGCAGTTGTATGTAAATATTCATCATGACGATTCAATGACAATAAAGATGAGAAAAACTGTAGAATCTGTTTATTATAATCACAATCGTGTTGTATGCTACTGTCATGGCGGTCGGCGACAAAAAATCGCTCTTGTGAGGGAGGGGAGAGTCTAAAATTGGCACATTCACAGTTTATATACAGCCACTTTTTATTTTGGCGGCGCGACCACCGAAAAGAGGCTGTATTCGCAGACTAATGATTCCACCAGCCGAGTGAACGCTTATAGAGCGTCTAGTTATTATATAGACACGAGTGTGTTACGTCATCAATATATCCTCACTAGTGATGATATGGAAAATGTATATACCGTATCACAGCTCAATATTTTCCAGTAAAACACATGGTTGATTCCAAAAACAACATACATACCTATCTTCTGTGTGCAGAGCCAAAGCGTGTCCAGTGAAATCGGCCGTGTTGTCATCCAGACCAAACTTAACATAACATTCTTGCATGGTTGTTGTGTTAGGATTAATACCTACACAAACAAATGTTATACAACAATAGAGAGATTTAGTAAACACGACAAGACGTGAGAAGACGACGTTCAATTTTTTTCTTTCTTTTTTCCCCTCTTCATGACACTGAGGATGCCAATGGTCGTTTTCACAGTTATTCGTTAGTGTGCGCGCCGTCCTCTTTCACGTCGTGTCGTGTTTGCTAAATCTCTCTAATTGCTAATTAATCCAGGACTAAAGTTGCTGTAGTCTTCAGTCAACCATAAATGTGAAATATGCTGAAGGCACATCCTTGATGCCGCACGTTTAATTGCAAACTACAAAATAATAATGAATAAGAATATGAAATTAATAAAACGCCATTTCCCGATGGTCCAAGGGCGCTATTTACATGGAAACTGGTTATTATTGGAAACATCACCTCAATTTGATGACTGATAACTGATTACTTTTACCTGTAAACAGTTCTTCCTTTTCTAAGTTCGTAAAAAATTTTTTTGTCTTTTTATGGTAATAAAGTTGTTGTTGTAAAAAATGGGGGCCACGAGTTTGATTAGTATTGTGTATACCCCAAAAATTTCTATCTATCTATGGAAATTAATGATACCGTTCTTGCTATACCTTTCCAAGTTGTAGAGTTATCCATTTCAAAATCCGCAGCAAACAAGAGAAAGTTTCTGAATCTCCTCTCTTCTCAAAGATGCCCATCAAACTGGAGCCCAGCGCTTCCTTGTCGTCTGCAGGTACCTTGTAGACCTTGGAGCTTTTCAAGACAAAGCTACCTTTGATACTCTTGAATTCAAGATATTTGGTAACGCCACTGTGTACAAGCATCTTTACCAGTTCACCTGGATCAAGACAACACACAATGAGGGTTTATCATGTAATTTAAAAACTCATAGGACAAAAAATTATTATCGTAGCTGAAAAGAGCTCGTTGAAATTAGTAAAAATGTGAAGTTTGGAAAAGATCGCTCCACAAATTGTGAAGATATGAATTTTCAAAAATGGAAATTTGATATGAAAACCTTTGGAAATTTACGCTTGGAGGCAACTCTTGCCTCCAACAAAGGTTTTCATACAAAATGTCGAATTTTGAAAATTCATATCTTCGCAATTTGTGAAGCGATCTTTTCCAAATATAACATTTTAACTAATTTCAACGAGATCTTTTCAGCTATGATAATAATTTTTTTGTCCTATGAGTTTTTAAATTACATGATAAACCCTCATTAGACACTTTAGAATGGATGAATACAATAATACAAGACGATGATCTCTAATCAACACCAACATTCTTCTAATTCTTTGAATTCCAATGGAATGGAGAATAATGGATTCTGTTCTTGCAATGAGTCCTTCAATCATATCTTTCGAAAATCAAACACCTCTCACATGTACAGCAAACATCACCAACATCTTCAACAAGCAATGTATATATAGCTAATTCAGAAAACGTTGTCGGCGATCGACTTCAAGCCTACGCGACTAGACCGAAAAGGAGTATGGGTAAAAAATCAATAAGTCTATAAATACACTATCAAAAAGGAAGTCTCTCACGGAATATGAATCATATCTGCTTCTGTTTCCTTGTTTTAAAACGTGTAGGCATGCATACATTTACAGATTCACTTGCCATTGTCACCAAATACGAAAAGCATGCAAGTGAATTATTATATCTACCCATACTCCCTTTCGGTCTAGTCGAGTAGGCTTGAAGTCGATCGCCGACAACGTTTTCTGAATTAGCTGTATATATTGGGTGTATAGACCGAATGCAATAATGGCATCAAATTTCAATTGACATTGTTCTGGACTGACTAACCTCCTGTTCATGTAGAAACACAAAAGCATTTTCACCTGTATGAGAGGCTAGTCAGCCCAGAACAATGGCAATTGAAATTAGATGCCATTATTGCATTGGGTCTATAGACACCCAATGTCTGGTTGCCTATACGGGTGGGTGGGTACCTATGGAGTGGTGAAACAACAAGAGTGCCTACTTGAGTACCCACTTGAGTACCCAGAGCACAACACCTACCTCCAGCCATGAGAAATTTAGGGACCAAGTCTACGTTCCAATCAT
Organism: Actinostola sp. cb2023; assembly: GCA_033675265.1. NCBI lineage: Eukaryota > Metazoa > Cnidaria > Anthozoa > Actiniaria > Actinostolidae > Actinostola > Actinostola sp. cb2023. Next base: position 88,455 of record JAUJYZ010000652.1, on the reverse strand, counting down.
TTTCTTTCTTCCCATAATGCTTTTCTCCCTTTTTCTTTCTTTCCTCTTCCAGGTTTTTCCCAAACTTTTCTAACAGCTTTGGATGAAAGTGAGAACCATAGTATTGATCACCATTGTTTTTGCAACAAGCCTTTGGCTCTGACAACTCTTTTGTTTGTACACACTGACATGAATTTGGACACCTAATCCATCCTTACATTGTATTACAATAAATAATAATTATTAATAATAATAGAGTCGTCTTCGTATGAGTGGGAAGTACGTAGTTACGGTACTGTTCATGTCGTGCCGTGATGGTATTGTGCCATGTTAGTGTGGTATCCAAGCATTCTGATTGGTTGAGAGATGATTTTGCGCACTGTGATTGCTTGAATACAATGTCTTCGATTCTGTACAGTGACCGTAACTCTGTGCCGTAGGTTTCCCACTCATATGAAAACGACTCTAGTGGTATATTTGCAGTGGTTCAACATTGACTGTTGCATATACAGTCATTCTCAAAAAAGTTGTCCAGATGAAAAGACTACAATGAAGTCACGTGATTCATGATGTATTCAAATTCCTTGCATGGAATTTCAATTTTGAGATGCAAAAGTACATGGCACTGTGAGAACTGAATGTAATGGCGCTGGTATCAACTCACAGTTCCGGGCGCAGAAATTCAAAACATAGTGAATCACATGACTTTATCTGGACAACCTTTTTGAAAATGACTGTATAACCTTGAAATGATCTTTAGAACATTATCAGCCAGTGGGAAAAAAGGAACACAATATTACACATATATTTCTTGGTACAAAAAAAATAATCTAATTTCTATGTACCGCTTTTAACTGTAGAGATGCTGTGTCTCCACCATAATAAGCCATCCTGTCCATATGAAGCACTTTCTTGCCTTCCACAGACAACAATCCACTCAAAATACATTCCTGTTGGCAAAAAATAAATAACAAATCTTACAATACTATTTTATATATACATGTAGCCTCCTCCACAAACTACTCCTTGCCTAGATTGGACATCCTGTGGTAGCAAGGGGAAGAGGGAGGACTGGGGATCATCCTAACTACAGGAAGCCCAAAATGAGGTTAACAGAGGTAGAAGGTTGCCTGCGGCGGAGGCTATTTTATGGGGATATGGGGAAAAGGGGGTGGGATTTCCATAATTTTAAGTACAATTGAATCCCAAATTTTGAGGCGAAAAATTTATTGCGTAATTTGTAATTTCACATGTGAAATTTCACTGTTGCCATGGTGATACTTCCTCCTCTGAGAAAACACCAAAAAGTCACGAACCAGAAGAGCTGGATAAGATCTTGGAGAGATATTACACTTCTATACGTAAACAAGGTGGAAATAACTATGAACCTGGCTCGCTACATGTCATGCAAGGATCCCTTGACCGCCAACTGAAAGAAAAGGGCTACTCTTTCTCTTTGCCGAAGGACAGAGCATTCCAAAGTTCCCATAAAGTGCTCGAAGGAAAGGCTAAAAAACTCTGTGCCGAAGGAAAGGGAAAGCTGCCAAACAAGGCTTGTAGTTTATAATATTTCTTTTTCTACCATAATTTGTACTTTATGGAAAGGCTTGGGAAATTACTGCGTTTTGACAAACATGCGTGAAATTTATCCCACTCGTCACCATTAATTTGATTACCTAAAACCCATAAATGATGACCAAACCTGACCTGTGGGTCCTTACTCAAACAATAGTGAGGTATTTTGAGTAGCTAAAGTGAAAACTGTTTCACCACTCACATTTTTTTGTGAAATAAATAAATAAATCCAGATTCCTTGACCCAATTCTCCCCCTCTCTCCCCTTCCCTGGGTTTTTGACTCACACATAGATGATACTTGTACAAAATGTACAAGTAGAACTTTGTTTTCTGGTCAGAAATTGCCATGATAAACTGTTACTGTCTAGATGCGCCCATCTTAGTGTGTGTGTATATGAGGCTTAACAAATTGAACATCGCTACGCTCGTCGTTCCACTTGAGTTTTGAACATTTTATGGCGTCATCCGTTGTCGATAAGAGTACACACAATGGAAAACCATGTTCGAGATTTTTTTTTTTACAACAATATATTTACTCAGGAAAGCAGAAAAGGCTCCCAAAATGACAAATAAATTTGAAAGAACATGTGGTTCCGTGCGCGAGCAAAACATCATTCTATGCGTCTGTCCTCTTATCGACAATGGCTCTTATCCAATCAGTGCGCGAGAAAATTGACAAGTGTTGTAAAAATTACCAATGTACAAGGTGTCTGTCTAGTAGAAGAGGTGTCTGTTTAGATACACACAACTGTGTTTTTCTGGGTATAACAATGCACTACTATCTACAATATTCAATAGAATATTAAACACAGGCCGGAAGTAAAGAAAACATTCCAACAAGAAAGATCACAAGGCATTTAAATCACAAACACACAACAGATTTTAAACAAATCACAACAACTTACAACAAAATCAATTGAGATTGCATTCGATTCGAGGTACGAACTTATAAATGAATTACGGGAAATCATTAAAAACTTAAAGAAAAACTCCAAGATCAAGCGAAAGTCATTCAATGTTAATAACGATCGAAGCTGAATCATGTAAAATACATGATTGTATAACAATTCAACATTCGCACAATTAACAATCAAAAACTTGAACATTTACCAAAGAAAACAAGTCCAGTGTATAACCATACCGTTGTTTAATGCTTCAGCTTGGCACCATGAACGATTTTTGAAGATTTTCACGTTTAAATACGCGAGGACACTTCACCGTAGAACCGTAGACTTTGCAACACATGCTTACGTTCCCTGAACATTTCTCGACAGCATTTTAAGACTTTGGCAGAGGATTTATGGTCAATAAAAACTGTTCAATCATTGCTCAAATAGTATTTGAAACAGATACAAGCTAGGGAGTTGCAATTGGTTCTCTAAGTCGGGGGAAAAAGGAGGAAAAGTGGAGGCCTTTGGTGGGTGTGAGAACCCGGCCGCCATATTACTTGTGCAAAAGTTTCATTTTAAGTGAAGTTTTAGGCAAACCTTTAGTCCTGTGCCGAGTACAATAACATCATATTCTTCATCCATGATTGGGCTTGAGTTTGAGTACTCTGCAGGCTACCAGAGAGAATTTAAATGGAAGGAATTTTGGAGAAATCAGAAGGTGTTCTACAGAGACGAAGAAGCCACACCAGATCATGGGAGGATCAAGGCCCTAAGGCCATTCCTTGACCTCACTATCCATGCCCACACGAGATAATGTCCCTATGTGGGAAAATTATTATATTATTTGTTAAATTTCTTTATTAAAAGACCGTCTCTAAGTCTTGTAACGTTTTAACAATCTGAGAATAGTAAAGTCGCAGGAAGTCAATAGAATAACTAGTAATTATTTTAAACAAAATCGCATAGGGACTAAATTCGTGGTGGCTCATACAGCACCAACCATGCGGGTAAGGAGGGACGTTACCGGAATCAACCACATATGGTTCCTAAGTTGGTGATGATGCAACGTGGACTTGTTTTGAGGCAAAAAAGACAACTTAATATGTAGCAGAATTCCTAGTTATCACCACAAGAGGACGTCTAAGTTAGACTTGCGAATAAACCACCGATATTATCATGAAAACGTTATAATTCCAGTCGTCCAGAAACCATTTTGGATTTCCACGTGCGTCAATGTAGTCACGAAGCCACTGGTTCATGTTTGAAATTTCAACAAAACTTTAAAAACCTCGGCTCTTGTGTATGGGAAGAGATGGATGAGAGTCGGTTAATGGGGCTACGTTGCTCGGAAGACCCCTCCTCGCAAGCCCAGGTTTGTATTTTAGTGATGAAAACCGCCCTGTAGGTACGCCATTTTGATTTCGTGGTTCAACTGTACAAGACAGGTATTTCATTCATTCTTATGGAGATGTTTACTTTAGTATCATGCATTAACTTGTAGACTGTACAGTACTTCGAACAGCTGAAGAACTCTCAGGATGGCTGGAAGATTTGTGGAGATACGTTGCTTGGTGAAATTCATAGGTAAAAGTTAAGCTTAATTAAGACTTTAAAAAAGCTTATAAGAGCTTTATACAATTAGACGTAAGTTATTGATGTAAACTACATCAGTAAGCTTACATGTCTTCTCATGATGTACATTGTACTAAGTTCTAAGTTATAAAACTTTTTAAAAAGTTCGTGTTGTAACTTAATATTAGTTTTGTTTATTTTTCTTTGGGCTTTGACTTATTTAAGCTTACTTGTACAGACTGTAAGCTTATGTGCAAATGAGATTTTAAAAACATCATTAAACTTAATTGCCCGGTAATTGATTATCATTGTATTGTATCATCATGTATATAATGTATGGTTGTGATTGTCTTATTAGTAATACATGTAATTAGCACTTGTTTCGGTGATAAGGTGCAGATATACTTATTTTCCTTGTTGGGATTGAAGGGATCGCACTGACCCATACTAGTGGAGGGTGGGTGTTGCAAACTCACTCTTCAAAGCAAGCAATGCAAGGCTGTCCATGAGCCAGTTACCATAGCAATCACTGACATACATGTATATGTAGCATGTGCCTATTCCTCTTATTTGCCGCTAAATTGGATGATGTCTATTTGGAATACAATCATTGGCTCTGGTTGAGGTGTCATGATCAAGGCCCGCAAAGGGGGAGGGACTGGTGGGGCTATCTACTATCACCTTTTTGTTCATAGATTGTAAAAAAATTTTAAGGAAATTTAAAAAATGGTATTATCATTGCGACCCTTGTATGGAAGAAAAATGTTTAGCCCCACCACTTTTAAGCTTGCTCTGCAGGCTCTGATGGTATTCCAAGTTGAGTATATAATTCACACCTGTAATAACTGAGTTATATATTGTATTGTATTATTGCAGAGATGAAAGCATAAAGTTCTTTTGTTTTCAAGTCTTGGAGCATCATATCAAGACAAGGTACAAACAGTAGACTGCACATACATGTACACTGTACAGTGCCTTCAATAGAAGGCGGCTACCGGCGATGAACCACCGGCTACTTTGCCTCTTACTGCCAGCTACATGTATTCACTAGAAAACATGCTTTTGTATCTAACAAAATCAGTAACGTCAGCCACCTACTACTTATACACAGCCGTCTATTTCAAATCTTATTGAAAGCACTGACTGTAGTTTTCTGGAAACATTAATATTAAAGTAATAATAATCATCATCTTTATTTTAAGTGGGTTTACAAATACAGCAATACAACAATACTGATTTCCAATTTGGCCCACCAAAGTGTAATAACTATATTATTAGTACATGTATGCAATATTATTTTGAGTACTGCATGACGGAGATGATGGAACAGTAACTTCAAATTTTGTGGGTGTCGAAGTCTCGTTTTTTTGCAAAAAGCCATCTCAGAGTCTCGAATTTTGAAAACAAAGGAAATCAGTGAAAAAGCGTCATGGGCTTGCAAAAATATGCCTTGTCTCGGAGTCTCGCAAAGTCTCACCTTGGCCATTTGATACCCCTTTAATACAATGCGATAATCTTGTTATTCTAGGCATGGTATCATTTGATACCCCTTTAATACAATGCGATAATCTTGTTATTCTAGGCATGGCACTTCTCAGCCTTCTTTGATACCCCTTTAATACAATGCGATAATCTTGTTATTCTAGGCATGGTACTTCTCAGCCTTCTTTGATACCCCTTTAATACAATGCGATAATCTTGTTATTCTAGGCATGGTACTTCTCAGCCTTCTTTGATACCCTTTAATACAATGCGATAATCTTGTTATTCTAGGCATGGCACTTCTCAGCCTTCTTTGATACCCCTTTAATACAATGCGATAATCTTGTTATTCTAGGCATGGTACTTCTCAGCCTTCTTTGATACCCCTTTAATACAATGCGATAATCTTGTTATTCTAGGCATGGTACTTCTCAGCCTTCTTTGATACCCCTTTAATACAATGCGATAATCTTGTTATTCTAGGCATGGCACTTCTCAGCCTTCTTTGATACCCCTTTAATACAATGCGATAATCTTGTTATTCTAGGCATGGCACTTCTCAGCCTTCTTTGATACCCCTTTAATACAATGCGATAATCTTGTTATTCTAGGCATGGCACTTCTCAGCCTTCTTTGATACCCCTTTAATACAATGCGATAATCTTGTTATTCTAGGCATGGCACTTCTCAGCCTTCTTTGATACCCCTTTAATACAATGCGATAATCTTGTTATTCTAGGCATGGTACTTCTCAGCCTTCTTTGATACCCCTTTAATACAATGCGATAATCTTGTTATTCTAGGCATGGTACTTCTCAGCCTTCTTTGATACCCCTTTAATACAATGCGATAATCTTGTTATTCTAGGCATGGTACTTCTCAGCCTTCTTTGATACCCCTTTAATACAATGCGATAATCTTGTTATTCTAGGCATGGTACTTCTCAGCCTTCTTTGATACCCCTTTAATACAATGCGATAATCTTGTTATTCTAGGCATGGTACTTCTCAGCCTTCTTTGATACCCCTTTAATACAATGCGATAATCTTGTTATTCTAGGCATGGCACTTCTCAGCCTTCTTTGATACCCCTTTAATACAATGCGATAATCTTGTTATTCTAGGCATGGTACTTCTCAGCCTTCTTTGATACCCCTTTAATGCAATGCGATAATCTTGTTATTCTAGGCATGGTACTTCTCAGCCTTCTACTCAACAGTCTTTGCGCAAGTTTCTGATGGGGTGGTTCCATAAGCAGTGTTCTGGTGAAAAAGATAAAATCTTTATAAGGAACAAAGCTGCACAAGTTTTTGCTCTGGCTTTCGTTAATGACTATCCTCACCAGGTAATAAAAGTCATTTAAAAATATTAATACTAATGGAAATCACTAAAGTGGTAACATGTCTGTTTAGAATTTTGTCTCGCTGGAGTGTTTTTTTTTGTACCACGTGATCATTTCCAGCCAATCATTGATCATATGGTACAAAAAAAACCCCATTCCAGTGAGACAAAATTCCCACCGGACTTGTTACCACCTCAGTGATTTCCATAGTACTACATGTATAAGTTTATGTGTCGTCAATGTTTAGGTGTTTAGCATTGACCCCTCCCCCCACAGTCACCCAGTTTGTCTGAAATCAGGGGTCGTAGGTTAATAATGTTTAAGCATTGATAATAAACATCTATACCTGTACGTTATCGCTGTTTGCATTACTGTGCGACCACTCAGATGAAAGTTGTGGCCGGTCCAATAGACTTCCATCAATCATAAAAAAAGTTGCAACTTTCCTCTTCCAGGATAGTTGAGTTATAATGAAATGTTATTGAATAGAGTTCTTATTGTTGTATTGTTTGTAGTGGCTGTCATTCTTCAGTGATTTACATCAAACACTTGGCTCTGGACCAGTGGCAGTGGATCTTTACCTGAGAATCTTGAAAGCTATTGATGAGATTGTCATTGATCGTGAGATTGCAAGAACTCCACAGGTGCTGATGATTGACAGTTTAGAGTTCATATCTTGACACCCACAGGAAAAAAAAGTAAAAAAACATGAATGGTATTTTTGAATGGGAATTGCACATAAACCATTTAAAAAACCATTAATGGGAACGGAGAACAGTAACCATTAATGTGTTTTTGTAGCATAATTACCATTAATGACTTTATCGTAAAAATCATGAATGGGTTTATGTTTCAAACCATTAATGCTAATACTGGTTATTACAAAATTACAGTCATGGGAAATACATGTACTATAAAACCAAGCATGGGATTTAAAAAAAAACCATTAATGTAAAAGTCGAACAAAACCCATTAATGTATTAACCAATGGTTTTAAGGCTTTAAACATTATTGTTTTTCCAAAAAAATACTACAGTGGAAAATACAGTAAAACCATGAATGTATTGAAAACAAACCATTAATGTAAAAGTCAAACAAAACCCATTAATCCGTATTTTCTCTACTGGTAATCATTGACAATTATTGAATTCATGAACCTTTTTAATATATTTGATGCTTTCTACTATAATTATTTACATGAATGATTCACAAAGTTTCTTCAGAAGATATTAAATTCAACAGCATGGTATTGGTTGTAGGCTTTCATAACTGATCAAGCACAAGATATTCAAACTGAAATTTAAAGAGACAAAACTATGTTTTATAGGTGTATAGTACCCAATATTTCAAGTACAGATGTATGAAATTACTTATACAATTTAAACAGTTGGGAATTGGATGGAGTTATAAGCTTACTGTAGCATTTTAGACAATATTTCCGTCTTCACAATTAAAACTACACTGTATAATAAACTCGAGAAGTTCTACCTCAAAACAGTAGTATTTGGGACTCAACTTTAGTATCCATCATGTGTTGTTATACAGAGGTTGATATAGTTCATCAAAGGGATACATGTACAGCGTAATTCGTAAATAATGAATCAACCGTTGATACTATTAAACCAAGTACGAACCGATCTCACGAATACGGAATAGCCATCTAATCTTACCTCAAAAGAAGCGTATATGTATTTCTCACTTCAGATTTTCGGCATTAACCATATCCTAATACATGCATGAACTGTTCCACGCCAATTCCAGGACATTTCATACTAGAAAAGGTCGATTATTTTCCTAATAAAGTCACTAATATTCCGTTACAAACGTTCAACATGAAACAACGAGATGTCGGAATGACTTGGCGCGCCTAGAATTCAAATCGCTAGCCAATCACAGTGAAGCTTTCCATGACAGCTTTCCAAATAAGGTAAACAAATTAGGTACCAGATTCATTTGGCCGTGCAAAGACATAACACGAGTACGATGATGTTGTTCGCTATTTCTTCGTCAAATTCTGGATATTTTACCATTCTAGAAATAATATTTGAACACCATTTTACAGATAACAGTTTAGGTAAATGCTGAGGACTTATGTGGAAAGCTAAAAGATCTCAATAGGATCGTAAACTAGAACTGATTCAACTGGACACTTATGGAATGTTTGTTGTTTATTCTATAAGCTATTAAAAAGGTATTCTCAATGTATTGAAAATAGATATTAATGGTACTCATGGAACCATAAATGTTTACATATAATTCCACAGATGTGTTTTTTTAAATAAAACATTAATGGTAATTGACAAGATAATTTCCCATTAATGGTAATCATAAAACCAAAAATGTTATCTAATTATTCCATGAATGTATTTAAAAAAAAAACATTAATGTAATTGACAAGATAATTTCCCATTAATGGTAATCATAAAACCAAAAATGTTATCTAATTATTCCATGAATGTATTTAAAAAAAAACATTAATGTAATTGACAAGATAATTTCCCATTAATGGTAATCATAAAACCAAAAATGTTATCTAATTATTCCATGAATGTATTTAAAAAAAAACATTAATGTAATTGACAAGATAATTTCCCATTAATGGTAATCATAAAACCAAAAATGTTATCTAATTATTCCATGAATGTATTTAAAAAAAAACATTAATGTAATTGACAAGATAATTTCCCATTAATGGTAATCATAAAACCAAAAATGTTATCTAATTATTCCATGAATGTATTTAAAAAAAAAACATTGATGTAATTTAAGGAACACAATTCCATTCATGGTTTTTGTTTTTCATTATTTGTTGTTTGAGAAACAACATGCATGTTTCACAATGCACATTAATGGTAATTGTCGATCATTTAATTTCCATTAATGGGAAATTTCAAAAACATGAATGGCAAACATACTAAAACATGAATGTTTGTACATAAAACAGTCATGTAATTATAAAAGGGATTTCCATTCATGGTTTTTGTTTTTCATTAATGTTTTTCTTATAAAATACAAGCATGTTTTTTTAAAATTACATTAATGGTAATACATTTGAAAATGGTTGTTTCAAAATACCAGATAATTTCCCATTAATGTTTTTACTTATGAATGGTTTTTTATCAAAAACCATCATGGTTTATGGTGAAAACATTCATGTTTTTTTACTTTTTTTTCCTGTGACCTTAGCAACTACTTACTGACACCTTAGCAACCACTTACTGACACCTTACCAACCACTTACTGACACCTTACCAACCACTTACTGACAACTTACCAACCACTTACTGACACCTTAGCAACCACTTACTGACAACTTAGCAACCACTTACTGACACCTTAGCAACCACTTACTGACACCTTAGCAACCACTTACTGACACCTTAGCAACCACTTACTGACACCTTGCCAACCACTTACTGACACCTTACCAACCACTTACTGACACCTTAGCAACCACTTACTGACACCGTACCAACCACTTACTGACACCGTACCAACCACTTACTGACACCTTACCAACCACTTACTGACACCTTACCAACCACTTACTGACACCTTACCAACCACTTACTGACACCGTACCAACCACTTACTGACACCTTACCAACCACTTACTGACACCTTACCAACCACTTACTGACACCTGATGACACCTCACTAACCGTGCATCAAAATATACCTTAGCAGCTAATTTGATACAGGTAGGGAATCTAGCGTCTTATGTATTTTGTTGCATGTGTTTTAGGAAGCAGAAAGGAATACTATGATAAAGGATGTAATGAGAGAACAGTGTATCCAAGACATTGTTAACTCCTGGTTTCAAATTCTGGTAAATACACAAAAATACTATACAAATCTATATGTACGCGCGCATACATGGAAGGGCCTTGTACATGGACTTTGTGATTTGGTTTGTACATGTAAAAGTAAGAAATGTGAAATAAGGAACATTTTCACTTAATTTTATGTAGAGAAGAGATGCTACTAACTCGGGTAGAACTTAGCCCAGAATTCACCCCGGAGTCCTGCCATTCCACACATTTCACACCCATATGGCTCAGTAGCTCAGTCACATGACTTGCGCAGTAGGCCACTTGCACTAAGAGGTCACGTGACCCCAACCCCCTTAAATCGAACAGCAGTGTCAAAATGAATTCCAGAAATGAAAAGAGCAGCTCAAATTTCAGCTCAAAGTTTCACCTGAATTTTTCGCTTCCTTATACAGCTATTTCAAAAAAGGTTGGTGAAGGTTTTGTTGCATCTTGCATGTTGCATACCAAGCCCGAAATGTATTGTGGATCACATGTAAATAATGTCAGCATGCACATACAGAAGAAAATAAGCTGGCTCCATATTGCGAAGACAAAGTTTGGGAAAATTCCCAGAGTCCATATTGTTGTGACCATTCACATCGCCCATATAGTCAGGGAGCATGTGTAATCCCGTGGGAATTTTGTGCTGAAAGCAAGCCACCTATCTAGATGTGTTAAGGGGACCCTAAGGAACAAGAAACATGTTGTCGGCAATTTTGTAACTCGTACCGACGGCCGCTACGGAAGTTTTAAAATGTGACGTATATGGCCTAGCATGGAAACGAGGCTGGGCCATAAAATGCGATATAACCATCGTTAATGGCAACAAATCGTTACCGAAATTACTCATACTTTACATATAAGTGTATCTGACACAACTAAGAAACTTTTAAGTAATAAAGCTGGTCACGTGACCATGACAGCATGGAAACGAGGCTGGACCATAAAATGACCTATAATTTATTTTGAATTGCGTAAAATCTATCCAAATTCACCCAAGTGATCAATGAAATGTGTGATTGTTACATTACCAGGCCTCGTCCGTGATACAGGTGGTCACGTGATTAGCATGGGAACGAGGCTAAGGTACAGACACTGTTTCGCCATGTATGTAGATTTCATCAAAAAATGATATCATTTCATAGTGTACGACCATTGTCGAACCTTTGTCGTCCTTTTTTTACAGAAACTTAGACAAATATGTCCATTGAGGAACGTACAGTGAAACATGGTGCCATCCGAGGAAAACATTGATCATGTCACTATAGAGAACTCGTACTGCCCGACAGCTTCCTTGGTGTCAATTGATCTCTGGGCGTGACTGGCGCGCAGAACATGACCCACACAAAATTGGAGTGATCTTCCTTGAGGTCAATCATTTTGTCATTAGCTATCACTTGTAGAGTCTTCCCCGTAGTGTTCCATGTAAGAAGCGCTTGCGTTTTTTTATTGGGGAGCAGATGCTGCATCAGTTTCTCGAGTGGATCCTGTCTTTTACGAAGTGACCAAACAACTCGTTTCCAATAGTATTTGGCTCTTTCCTCAGAGAATGGATTCGTGAAGCTTCGGATGCTGGTGACATGACCAACTTCTAAATGTTCTTCTCCAGTGGTGCAACCTTACAGCAGTAGTAAGGTGGTGATGATGTGTCGGTGTCTTAGAGTGAAGTACCCGCCACCTGTTTTGCTTTCTCTGCTAGACTTGCAAGCTCGCCGGGAGCAATCAGGAAGTACTATGTACTATTGGTGCTGGCGTTGGAGTTAACCAACTAAAGTACCCCGCCTTGAGACCTTCATTGACCAGTTGATGTGTTTCAGGGCATTATCTGCACCAATTGCACATAGTTCTTAATCACAACCCAGTTTCCTTGCCGAAACTCCTCATAAATCTCTGGATGCGTTTCAATTAACATCTGCATCTCTGCTAAGTAGACGGGAATCATACGGGCATAGGTCAGCCAGCTATTGCGTGTGAAAAAGTACTTGGTGAATACCTCAAGAGCTTCTCGATTCGAATTGAACCGCTCGGATAAATGATATCATATATTATTGACAATCCTCGTGTACTGACTCACAACCTTAATCAATGGAATATTGTCTTTGGCTAGCATCAAATACCTTCATTTTCTCCACGATATGGCATGTACCTTTTCTACTCATTCCTTGGAACCATTGGTGCAAACATCAACAAGCTCAAGACTTTGCCAACTGCTCAAGACACTGCAGTACGAATTCGGATCTTGCTGGAAAAAAAAAGATTCCTGATACATTACGAACAGTGTCTGTAGGGTAATCAGGTGAGCGGTCTGCCCTCTCTTTACGTGGTTACCATCAATGATTTGTTTGACCGTTGTTGGACCGCACAGTTCCGATTCTATCCAGCACATGTCAGCCCAGTCCACTGTTATCAATGAACGTTCCGATTGTTCGTAGTTGGGCCATTACTATATACAGTTCACTGGGATGGAGTATAAAATGATTTGGATCATGTGGCGAGCCATTTGCAGCTTCTTTGCCAGTTTGTAGAGCCCTGTGTCAAGTGAAATGACTGTCTTCCTACTAAGTTGGATCTACCACCTTTGTCTTGATCTTCTGGGCCTGCATTAGAACAGTCAGTAAGGTCTGCCATTCGTTTAGATTAGATTTAGATTTAGATTTAGATTTATTTGGAATTAACGTTCCATTACAAAGATGAATATTCCATTGACCTGCAAATAGTGTGCTGGTGCAGCAATCAGAGATGGTGCTCCTACTCGTGTGACAGGCATTGCATTACTGATCAGTGAGTTGTATCCAGACCACACCAGGATACCTGTACTCTTTGCAGACTGATTCTCTAACTGCCCTAGAGTGCTCATGATATTCCGCGTCTGTGTTCCTATCACTACCGTGCTGTCAATTGGAGTTCTGGTCAAACTACGCCCGAGAAGCCATGCCAAATATTGCATCCTGACTCTTAGCGGAAGTTTATTCTCAGCAAACAGACCAAACCATGGGTAAACAGGACTGAAGGGCTTTGAAGTAGGCTTAGGACATTCCAGGAGGCTTGTAATTGACTCAGGAAGCTCTCTAATTGAGCGACTCTGGTCTGGGGTATCGACGTTCAAGTCTGGTTTCTTGTCTTCAGGGACACTCCTTTGGTATATAGCCATTGCTGTTCCATGGAAGGTGTGTTTCCGGTCAGGAGTCAGTGTCTTCAGCAAAGTTCGCATTGTCGAACGGAAAAAAAAGAAGATATGCCTGCCCTCCACTATGTCTGGAGATATATACAGCTAATTCAAAAAACGTTGTCCTATAAGTTTTGTTGCATATTGCATTTTGCATTTTGCATTCCCAGACCGAAGTGCATTATGCATGGAAATTGATGTGTGTTCTTCTATTTTGGGGTTCCAAAACCCACAAATAAATATCAGGGAAGCCCTGACAGTCAACTGACCAAGATCTCAGTTTCGGCAACGCAACGCAAACAAACACATGTATTGATCAGTCCATAATGCACTTCAGTCTGGAAATGCAATATGCAACAAAACCTAGGACAACGTTTTTTGAATTAGCTGTAAACAACATCATTCTGAACCATACGCTTGAGAACACCTGAGGACTCTGTTTTTATCAGCCACCATCCCAAAACCGTGCAGCATATTTATCAACGCTTTACTTTGCACTGCCTTGTGGACAGCTAGGCCAACAGCCAACTGTTGTGGCATTTCAGCTGTCGACCACCTAAGAGTTTCTGACTTGTTCTTTATTTGTCGTACTTTGAGCAAGACACATTTTGCGTAATATGCACCTCATCAGACTTCTTTTCAGCTGAAAGTTGTTTGGACCTTGTATGACCCACCTAAAGAAGCTGTACAGTTCCGTTGGTAAATTATGAATGGAACTGTTTTCTAGAGACCCAGTAAACTTCCACTTCTTACAGTTGAGAAACCACTAAATCAGCCCCGCTTTCACATATTATCAGTTGATCACGTGACTCCCCTAAACCAATTTGACGTACCCGATCGCAGTCTAGAATGTACAACTTACGGCCTGGTAGTGTCATTGATTTGGGTGAATTTGGATACATTTTATGCAATTCAAAATAAGTTATAGGGCATTTTATGGTCCAGCCTCGTTTCCATGCTGTCATGGTCACGTGACCAGCTTTATTACTTAAAAGTTTCTTAGTTGTGTCAGATACACTTATATGTAAAGTATGAGTAATTTCGGTAACGATTTGTTGCCATTAACGATGGTTATATCGCATTTTATGGCCCAGCCTCGTTTCCATGCTAGGCCATATACGTCACATTTTAAAACTTCCGTAGCGGCCGTCGGTACGAGTTACAAAATTGCCGACAACATGTTTCTTGTTCCTTAGGGTCCCGTTAACACATCTAGATAGGTGGCTTGCTTTCAGCACAAAATTCCCACGGGACTTTCTTTTACGACATTTGCTCCCTGACTAATAGTGCATTTCAGGCTTTGTATGCAAGATGCAACAAAACCTTCACCAACCTTTTTTTGAAATAGCTGTATACATTTAGTGTATAAGATTTAGCCATGTCATGTTTTTACATATTTCTCTACAGAAAACCTATGAAAGAACAGACCCCTCCCTGACGTGTCTTTGTCTGGAGGTGGTAGGGAGTTATGTTGCATGGATAGACATTAATCTCATTGCCAATGACAAGTTTATTGGGTAAGGCTGAAATCAGATACAAATATGTTGAATCTCTCAGCTGAACAAAGCTCTTATACACTGTAGATGACCCGCTCTTCTAAGAAATCACTTTGAAAAGCATGCTCCATCATTGTCATCACCTTTCTCCTCATTGTCATCACCTTTCTCCTCATTGTCATCACCTTTCTCCTCATTGTCATCACCTTTCTCCTCATTGTCATCACCTTTCTCCTCATTGTTATCACCTTTCTCCTCATTGTCATCACCTTTCTCCTCATTGTCATCACCACTGCCATGATCACAATCATCAACACTATCATCATCATCACTACTGGTCACCATCATATGTAATCATCAACACCATCATCACCACTGTAGTCACAGTCTCCAATTGATAACAGTTGATTGGACTACTCTGTTTGTAAGTAAAGGTGTCTATCTATCTACCATCATCATCACCACCATCATCATCACCCCTACCACCATCATCATAATCACTATGTACAATCACCACCATCATCATTCATCATCACCATCATAAATAAATAAAAATACAAATATAATCGGTTCTTATTATTATTATCATCATCATCATCATCATCATCGCACATGACAAAGGTGGTGGTTGTGTTACATTATCATTAAATCACCACTCCCACCACATCCCCACAGCACATTCATTATCATATTTTCATCATCATCATTTCTATTATTATCTCTTCTAATTGACCACATCCCATAAGTGACATAAACCTATTCTAACTTTTCTTTCTCTCAGTCTGTTACTAGATTCCCTAATGGTTGATGTCCTGAGGGAAAGTGTTTGTGATTGTTTCCATGAGATCATTAACAAAGGGATGGATCCTGTGGCCAAAACCGAGTTGGTGGAGTCGCTTGTCAGAGTCCTTGAAAATGCTGGGGTGCTCACTCCATCAGAGGTAATTAAACACATGCAGTGGGATACCATTGTGAACAGTTGTCACTGAGGGTACTTTGCCTTCAACTGGACAAATATATCTACAACATAAACTTTACTAGCGACTTTACGCAATGACGGCATTCGTGATCGAAAAAGACTGGGACGACAACCTCTGCCGTCCACTTGTCGTGTTAACATTATGTATCAACTGGTCAACGTCTGCTCAAGAGCACAACTGTAGTCGTCGTGCATAATAATATAATAATAACAATGAATGCCTTTTGTTAAGTACGCATGTGTACTGGAAATTTGTTACATTTTTGTTGTCAACATCATCGTGCAGGTCTCCCGTCGTCGTTGCGTAAAGTCACTAGTAACAGCATACATAATGTCAGTCTGGATGGACTGGTTTACATAGTCCTTTATGTGCATCCAGTCCAGGTTCAAGTTATCAGCTGCTTAGGTTACTGTATGTTCGGCAGACACACTAGGATTTCATCTAAGAGGTGAACAGCTCAACCAGAATCAAAACAGCAAGGCATGATGGGCTTAGGTTACTGTATGTTCGGCAGACACACTAGGATTTTCAATAGCAGGTTCCATCTAAGAGGTGAACAGCTCAACCAGAATCAAAACAGCAAGGCATGATGGGCTTAGGTTACTGTATGTTCGGCAGACACACTAGGATTTTCAATAGCAGGTTCCAGCTAAGAGGTGAACAGCTCAACCAGAATCAAAACAGCAAGGCATGATGGGCTTTATCATTTGGAATACATGTAGCTGGAGCGGCGTTTGGAGTACGTACATTTTGTAGTTGAACAAATGTCGCCACCAATAAGTGTGACGCTTCTGTCTCAACCTTGTGCTGATGATAAAACAATCAACTGTCTGGTCACGTGGAAAGCTGATTGGCTAATAATGGCGACAGAAGTATGTGATCGCTTCGATGATGGTCAAACATTGTGGCCTGACATACTGACTGCAGCAATGTCTGCCTTGGTTTATATATGTGCACAACTTTACCAAGTATCAAACAAACAACAAATAACTAGGGCACAGAGTTCCTTGGTGTGTGTGGCCTGACCTACTGACTGCAGCAATGTCTGCCTTGGTTTATATATGTGCACAACTTTACCAAGTATCAAACAAACAAACAAATAACTAGGGCACAGAGTTCCTTGGTGTGTGTGGCCTGACCTACTGACTGCAGCAATGTCTGCCTTGGTTTATATATGTGCACAACTTTACCAAGTATCAAACAAACAAACAAATAACTAGGGTACAGAGTTCCTTGGTGTGTGTGGCCTGATCTACTGACTCGCAGCAATGTCTGCCTTGGTTTATATATGTACACAACTTTACCAAGTATCAAACAAACAAACAAATAACTAGGGCACAGAGTTCCTTGGTGTGTGTGGCCTGACCTACTGACTCGCAGCAATGTCTGCCTTGGTTTATATGTGTACAACTTTACCAAGTATCAAACAAACAACAAATAACTAGGGCACAGAGTTCCTTGGTGTGTGTGGCCTGACCTACTGACTCGCAGCAATGTCTGCCTTGGTTTATATATGTGCACAACTTTACCAAGTATCAAATAAACAAACAAACAAATAACTAGGGCACAGAGTTCCTTGGTGTGTGTGGCCTGATCTACTGACTCGCAGCAATGTCTGCCTTGGTTTATATGTGTACAACTTTACCAAGTATCAAACAAACAAACAAACAAATAACTAGGGCACAGAGTTCCTTGGTGTGTGTGGCCTGACCTACTGACTCGCAGCAATGTCTGCCTTGGTTTATATATGTGCACAACTTTACCAAGTATCAAACAAACAACAAATAACTAGGGCACAGAGTTCCTTGGTGTGTGTGGCCTGACCTACTGACTCGCAGCAATGTCTGCCTTGGTTTATATATATGCACAACTTTACCAAGTATCAAACAAACAAACAAACAAATAACTAGGTCACAGAGTTCCTTGGTGTGTGTGGCCTGACCTACGGACTCGCAGCAATGTCTGCCTTGGTTTATATATGTGTACAACTTTACCAAGTATCAAACAAACAAACAAACAAATAACTAGGGCACAGAGTTCCTTGGTGTGTGTGGCCTGACCTACTGACTCGCAGCAATGTCTGCCTTGGTTTATATGTGTGCACAACTTTACCAAGTATCAAACAAACAACAAATAACTAGGGCACAGAGTTCCTTGGTGTGTGTGGCCTGACCTACTGACTTGCAGCAATGTCTGCCTTGGTTTATATGTGTGCACAACTTTACCAAGTATCAAACAAACAAACAAACAAATAACTAGGGTACAGAGTTCCTTGGTGTGTGTGGCCTGACATACTGACTGCAGCAATGTCCGCCTTGGTTTATATATGTGCACAACTTTACCAAGTATCAAACAAACTAACAAACAAATAACTAGGGTACAGAGTTCCTTGGTGTGTGTGGCCTGACATACTGACTGCAGCAATGTCTGCCTTGGTTTATATATGTGCACAACTTTACCAAGTATCAAACAAACAAACAAACAAATAACTAGGGCACAGAGTTCCTTGGTGTGTGTGGCCTGACCTACTGACTGCAGCAATGTCTGCCTTGGTTTATATATGTGCACAACTTTACCAAGTATCAAACAAACAAACAAAAATAACTAGGGCACAGAGTTCCTTGGTGTGTGTGGCCTGACCTACTGACTGCAGCAATGTCTGCCTTGGTTTATATGTGCACAATTTTACCAAGTATCAAACAAACAACAAATAACTAGGGCACAGAGTTCCTTGGTGTGTGTGGCCTGACCTACTGACTCGCAGCAATGTCTGCCTTGGTTTATATATGTGCACAACTTTACCAAGTATCAAACAAACAAACAAACAAATAACTAGGGCACAGAGTTCCTTGGTGTGTGTGGCCTGACCTACTGACTCGCAGCAATGTCTGCCTTGGTTTATATATGTGCACAACTTTACCAAGTATCAAACAAACAAACAAACAAATAACTAGGGCACAGAGTTCCTTGGTGTGTGTGGCCTGACCTACTGACTCGCAGCAATGTCTGCCTTGGTTTATATACATGTATGTGCACAACTTTACCAAGTATCAAACAAACAAACAAATAACTAGGGCACAGAGTTCCTTGGTGTGTGTGGCCTGACCTACTGACTCGCAGCAATGTCTGCCTTGGTTTATATACATGTATGTGCACAACTTTACCAAGTATCAAACAAACAAACAAACAAATAACTAGGGCACAGAGTTCCTTGGTGTGTGTGGCCTGACCTACTGACTGCAGCAATGTCTGCCTTGGTTTATATGTGCACAATTTTACCAAGTATCAAACAAACAAACAAATAACTAGGGTACAGAGTTCCTTGGTGTGTGTGGCCTGACCTACTGACTGCAGCAATGTCTGCCTTGGTTTATATGTGCACAATTTTACCAAGTATCAAACAAACAAACAGTGTACTCATTGTAATAAGTCAAACATACATGTATTTTAATTTGAACTTTTCTAACTTCAGGATCTTGATAATGATTTCCTGGCCAAGTTAGCAAAGCTAGTAAACTGTATTGGAACCCAGTTAGTTACCAGTTATAACAAGTAAGAATGCACATTTTGTGCGAAATGGTTTGAAATTATGTTTTGGGATTCCTGTGCTTCAATGGACACAGGTAGCCCAACCAATCCTTCCATACTTTTCTTAACTTTCGTAATATTTATTAAATGTGTTTCAGGTTATTGAAGTCCAATGATGCATCCACAGCATCAAAAACACTTCTTGCCATTGAAAGTAAACTGCAGCTGCTTTATAGGTATAATAATTGTTTGTTCGTTGTGAATACTGGAAAAAATTGGAACCCAATTAATACTGACAGACAATGAAGGAACAAGAAAAAGTGTTCATATTAACTTTGCATTCAAGCAAGTGTCATACATGGGCATAGAAAATGCGTCCGCATTAACCTGTGTACATATAAGTGGGCAAATTCAAGAGTAGATGTAGATGTGATTGAGCTTTCTGTAGGGACAGAAAAAGCTGTTGAGAATAATATTAACCGGGTGTCTGGTATTTCAGTGGAAAACATTAGCACTTTTGATTGATACTCTAATCTCACTTTTAGTGGTCAAGAACCATCACAATAACTTGAACTCTTTGCTGTTTTAGCAATGTACAAAATGTATTCTATAGCCTATTGTATTTTGGTGCTCAGTATGTACTTTAGTTAGTACATTTATAAGCAAACACATTGACATATGGGGTTCCAAAGAATGTTATTTCCAAGAGGTCCCACAAGGGCAAATGCAATTATACAATCCATGCAGCCATGTACTTATTGACATCAGACGCATTTGTACATGGTTAGCCTCGAGTCAGTGTAAATTATTCACAAATATCAACAAGAGCAAAAAAAATGTTGACATAAAACAATAGAAACATTTTTGAATTGCACATACCGATAACCCTGTAGTCAAAAATCTCCAAACAACGCGTGTTATTATAGAAGCCATGTACAGTGATGTTCATTTGAAAATGTTAGTAGATATACCTGCAGTTATTCAAGGAAGATTAGTGTTAATTATAGTTGATTTTATTGCTGTTTTAGGTTTCTTGGCGATGATGATGATGATATTTCACATACTGTCCATGGCTTTGCTTATGCTTACTTGACATTGTTGAAGCAGGTACATGTACGTTTATGCTAACTGTTACCATTATGATGGCAAGACTATGAAGTATGAAGCTGACAGTCTGAGATTGTACAGTCAGACAAGCAGACAGTATAGCATAACATGTACAGCCAGACAAGCAGACAGTCTGACATACATGTACAGTCAGACAAGCAGACAGTCTGACATACATGTACAGTCAGACAAGCAGACAGTCTGACATACATGTACAGTCAGACAAGCAGACAGTCTGACATACATGTACAGTCAGACAAGCAGACAGTCTGACATACATGTACAGT
Organism: Actinostola sp. cb2023; assembly: GCA_033675265.1. Taxonomy (NCBI): domain Eukaryota; kingdom Metazoa; phylum Cnidaria; class Anthozoa; order Actiniaria; family Actinostolidae; genus Actinostola; species Actinostola sp. cb2023. The sequence goes on along the minus strand of JAUJYZ010000652.1, from coordinate 67,239 downwards.
CAGACAAGCAGACAGTCTGACATACATGTACAGTCAGACAAGCATACAGTCTGACATACATGTACAGTCAGACAAGCAGACAGTCTGACATACATGTACAGTCAGACAAGCAGACAGTCTGACATACATGTACAGTCAGACAAGCAGACAGTCTGGCATAACATGTACAGCCAGACAACCAGACAGTCTGGCATAACATGTACAGTCAGACAGACAGTCTGACATAACATGTACAGCCAGACAACCAGACATCTGGCATACATGTACAGTCAGACAAGCAGACAGTCTGGCATACATGTACAGGCTAGTACAGACAAGCAGACAGTCTGACATACATGTACAGCCAGACAACCAGACAGTCTGGCATAACATGTACAGTCAGACAAGCAGACAGTCTGACATAACATGTACAGTCAGACAAGCAGACAGCATGACATACATGTACAGTACAGACAAGCAGACAGTCTGACATAACATGTACAGCCAGACAGTCTGGCATAACATGTACAGTCAGACAACCAGAGCAGTACCGATCGAACAGTCTGACATAACTTGTACAGTCAGACAAGCAGACAGCATGACATACATGTACAGTACAGACAAGCAGACAGTCTGACATACATGTACAGCCAGACAACCAGACAGTCTGGCATACATGTACAGCCAGACAAGCAGACAGTCTGACATAACTTGTACAGTCAGACAAGCAGACAGTCTGACATACATGTACAGTACAGACAAGCAGACAGTCTGACATACATGTACAGCCAGACAAGCAGACAGCATGACATACATGTACAGTACAGACAAGCAGACAGTCTGACATAACATGTACAGCCAGACAGTATGACATAACATGTACAGCCAGACAACCAGACAGTCTGGCATACATGTACAGCCAGACAAGCAGACAGTATGACATACATGTACAGCCAGACAAGCAGACAGTATGACATACATGTACAGCCAGACAAGCAGACAGTATGACATACATGTACAGCCAGACAAGCAGACAGTATGACATACATGTACAGCCAGACAAGCAGATATATCCTTGAGTGATAATCCCACAGAGGCACTTGACAATTGAGTCAGCATTTCTTACGTTGTACCTGTGTTTTTCATCAGGCTTCAATTACAATGAATTCACAACAAAAACAAAATATAGAGGTGAGTAGTATTGAATGTCTTTGTGTTCATATGACCCACCCAATGAGGGTTTATCACATAATTTCAAAACTCATAGGACAAAGAAATGATTATCATAACTGGAAAGAGCTCGTTGAAATTAGTAAAAATGTGAAGTTTGGAAAAGATCGCTCCACAAATTACGAAGATATGAATTTTCAAAAATCAAAATTTTGTATGAAAACCGTTGTTGGAGGCAAGAGTTGCCTCCAAGCTGTAATTTCCAAAGGTTTTCATATAAAATTTCGATTTTTGAAAATTCATATCTTCGCAATTTGCAGAGCGATCTTTTCCAAACTTCACATTTTTACTAATTTCAACGAGCTTTTTCCAGCTATGATAATCAATTTTAGCCCTATGAGTTTTGAAATTACATGATAAACCCTCATTCAGATTCCTCATCTGACATTTGCAATGCTAGTGTGAACCAACCTTAAATCCAGAGTAATTCAGCCTAGTGGCTGCAGAGCTGGAAAAGTTGGTCATTGTCTTTTCCTTTTCTTCTAAAGGGTATCCTGTACATTGTGATAAAAAAGATGAAGTATGATGACTCGTATAACTTTGCACACGAGGTAATTTAATGCTACATGATGATAGGTGATTATGATGACGATGCCATCATAATATTGATGATTAAGATAATGCTCTACATGATGATAGATGAGGATGATGATAGATGATTAAGATGATCATCATCACCATTAATATTGATGATTAACATTATGATACATTGTAGATGAGGATAATGATTGGTGATTATGATGATGATGACATCATAATATTGATGATTGCATACTACTTTAATTCAAGTTAATCACAGTCTTATGTCATTTCATGCAGGACGAAGATGAAGTCATGTTTATGGAGTTTAGGAAAGAAATGAAAGTTCTATTTGATAATATTGCACAACTGGTAGGTACACCAAATAGTCTTGTGCGAAACAAGAGTGTATTACATACACATTTTAATTAATTTGTTCTCTCATTGCAGGATCATAATCTTGTTCTTGTTACAGTCAACAATGTCTTGAATTCAACTTTAGGGTAAGTTGTAAGTAATGTGTATACAGTCTTTATAGAGTCATTTTCGTATGAGTGGGAAGTAGTTATGGTACGGTTCGTGCCATGCGGTGACGACAAAGTGCCGTGACCATGCCGTGTCCAAGCATTCTGATTGGTTAAGCAATGATTTTGCACGCCGCGATTTGTTGAACAGATGTCTTTGATTCCGTACCATAACTGTAACTAACAACCCTGCATTTAAATTTGCATTTTTGCATATTATAAATTTTTTGAAAAATCTGTTCATAAATAAGAATTTATACATATCTTTCTACTGAAAAGGACCATTCAAGTTTTTGTTTATAGGCTAAAACACATACATTTATAGGCTAAAACACATACATTTATAGGCTAAAACACATACATTTATAGGCTAAAACACATAAATTTATGTGTCCTGAGATGTATATCAACAATTGTGCTATTTGTTTGCAAGATTGAATAAATGAAAAACTACAAAACAGTAATTTTGAACAATTGTACATGATGGAAATTGAACTCCAAATAATATATTGTCCTTTTTGAATGGTCAGACCTGTTAAATTCTAAAAACGTGTGCAAAATGGAACTAATTTCAGCAAAATGCAAAAATGCAAATTTAAATGCAGGGTTGTTAACTCCATGCAGTAGGTTTCCCACTCAAGTGCTATAAAGATACCCATAAAGTTCTTCTGAGTGTTAGCCGTAGAAAGAAAGGAGAAAGAGAAAAAATATATACCGTATATTAGCGTGTATAAGTCGACCTTTTAAGTCAGGATTTGTACCTCAAAATCGGGGGGTCGACTTATACACGGTGACAAAAAGTTAATGTTATGAAAAACCTTAGTTTTCAAGGAATAAAAACTGTTTATGCTGGGTTTATGTAAACAAACTATTGTAGTATCGATCAAACTCTTAACATATGCTTATTTTGAGTTAAAAACATTCTTAGAGACTTCTTTCATCTGAATAAAGAATTAGAGACATGGTATAGCTTGTTTTATTAAGGATACAGACCTCGCAATGTCATATCTCGAACGCGTCTGTTTATCCGGCCGCCATCTTGAATTTTCAGCACGTGTACTGAACTATACTAGTTTCCAGTCCTTCTCGGAAAACAACATGTCTACGTAAAACTACAAGCTCTACGTACGAGCGAACGTAAATAGAACGATTTCGCCATTGTTTTTCTAAAACTTTCGCCCTAAAATACTCCAAAATGGCCCTTGAATATCCAAATTGCCTACTCACTTGTTCATTGGACTTTTGGGTCGACTTATACACGAGATATATGAAAAATACTAGATCTTGAGTCCAAAAACGGGGGGTCGACTTATACACGAGGTCGACTTATACACGCTAATATACGGTAATGTCAATGGGATTCAAACCCACGACCCACGGAACGGATCACCAATGCTCTAGGAGCTGAGCTACAAGGCCAGACTGGAAGCAGGCCGTGTGTACATGTAGTTAAGATGGATATTTGCAGCAAATAACATATACACAAAGGTTCATTTATTTCCACATACAATGTGTATACAAGATGTTTACAAGGTCTCCTTTCCTAGTATTGCATATACTTCATAGTTTTACTTGCAATTGTGTTTATGTGTTTGTGTACTTTATACATTGTTATTACAGGAGATTGCAAGAACTAGACTTCATGGATGTAGAAATAGCTGTACGTCTGGTGTTCATGCTGGGAGAAGCCATTCCTGTAAGTACATTTATGATGGCATTACCAGTAAACTATAGAATTGTTTTTGTACGAGTAGGAAGTAGCTACGGTATGGTTTGTGCCATGCCATGACCGTGCTGTGCAGTGAATGTGCCTTGTCCAAGCATTCTGATTGGTTGAGTAATGATTTTGCATGCTATGATTGGTTGACCATATCTCTGTGCCGTAGGTTTCCCACTCATACGAAAATGACTCTAAATTATTGTCAGCATCATCATAAGTAAGACATGGATTTTTATCTTGTGATTATCTTGACATTATTTTGCATTTAGGCCCAGCAGTTATATTCTGATTCATCAAGGTTTAGTGCACTACAACAGATGATGACTACAGTATGTATATAGCTCTATGTTATTATTGATTCTCTATTCTTCATAACACTCTGTGATATTGGGGCATTATTGTGTGCATGTAGATGTATGTGGTATTAAATATTCCTTGTACATTCTCTGCTTTGCAGTGCTATCCGTTGCTCTCCGGCAATTCAATTTCAGCTTCTCCCTGCTCAGACTGCTGTGCTGTGCTCTGCTCTGCTCTGCTCTGCTCTGCTCTGCTCTGCTCTGCTCTGCTCTGCTCTGCTCTGCTCTGCTCTGCTCTGCTCTGCTCTGCTCTGCTCTGCTCTGCTCTGCTCTGCTCTGCTCTGCTCTGCTCTGCTCTGCTCTGCTCTGCTCTGCTCTGCTCTGCTCTGCTCTGCTCTGCTCTGCTCTGCTCTGCTCTGCTCTGCTCTGCTCTGCTCTGCTCTGCTCTGCTCTGCTCTGCTCTGCTCTGCTCTGCTCTGCTCTGCTCTGCTCTGTGCTCTGCCATGCTCTGCCATGCTCTGCTCTGCGATGCAGGCCATTGTATTCTCTGAATAACGGAATAACGATTCAATTAAAATGCCAATTTTAATTCCCTTTCAGCTTGTCTCAAGTCGTGTTTCATATTATGGACATTCAGCAGTATCTATGATGGTAATTGTTCAGTACAAATTATTAAATAATATTCTATATCTTAATCGTGATTTACATCGTTTCAAGATCCTGGATTACTCCTCTTGTTCTTTTTGCTCGCTATATCCTGAAACAACTTACCACCTATTCGTTGAGTGTGTTGAATCCAAAAATCTATATTTTGAAATTAAAAATCATTTTAAAAACTTTGGGAATAAATTTACCAGAATGTAATCTCAATAACATTATACTAGTAGTCCGGCAGATTGGTGAAACAATCGTGGGTTTTATGATAAAAGCACCAAATTTGGCAGAAAGATAGCTTGATACCTACTAATCAATATTGGATATGGACCCCATCGAGATCTTTCCATGGAAGACGGCTATACTCGATTTAAATATTGAGTGAAAATCGACAACATGAAAACGAGGCTGAAATCTATTATATCTTTCACAATCTACAGTGCTTAGGCATTTCTGAGCATGTCTTAAAACGGTCACGTGATCCATCACGTGATTGTAGAAGGGTTCAAAGTAAGGGTTAAAATTCAGTAGTCGCACAAGCCTATTTTATTACTCGGGCTCTTCCGAAGGAAGCCCGAGTTAGAAAATACACTTTCTTTTTATTATTTTTTTCATGGTGAAGGAATGCGAAGAATGAAGAAAGAATGCGATGTATTTGATCCTATCGAGTTTCAAGATTTCTCATCATAGATCTTCAAGCTATTAAGTTCAGGATTGTAGTTGATCATTCCACGATGAAGCTAATGAAACAACATCTTTCAGAGTGGGCCCACACGAATAGCCGTATGCTTTTGTCTGTGAAATGAGCCTGTTTAAAGCCCGTGTTTTATCGGCTGTTCTATAACGCCTTTCCACGAACTCGTGAACTCACGACCAGCGATGTAACTACATCTATTACGGAAAGCTATATGTACAGAAGTCATGCAAACAGTCGAGCCAGTCGAGACTGAAAAGCAAGCCATCGAAACGCATACGCTTACTACATACCAGATACGCATACTCTAAATCTTCCTCGAGCGTTTTCGAAAGGGCTAGCTGTTCTACGACTTCGCCATCCACGAACTCGAACTCATCAAAAAATGAACTGAAAAGCAAATGAAATGAACTCCGAAAAACTATCATGACCTCGCTATGTCATGTTTGTTATTAGGCGACATTGGACCCCAGACTGTAGGCCTTTTGTTGCTAATTGTAATAGTACGCCGGTGTACAGTTCTAGACTGATCTGTCCTTGCATGAGTATTTATAATTGAACTCACGACCAGCGATGTAACTACATCTATTATGGAAAGCTATATGTACAGAAGTCATGCAAACAGTCGAGCCAGTCGAGACTGAAAAGCAAATGAAATGAACTCAAAAACTATCATGACCTCGCTATGCCATGTGTGTTGCTATTAAAATTGTAATAGTACGTACGTGTACAGTTATATATTATGTCCTTCAGTATTTATAATTAAACTCACGACCAACGATGTATAACTACATCTATTGACAGAAAGCTATATGTACAGAACTCATGCAAACAGTCGAGGTTTATAATTAAACTCACGACCAACGATGTATAACGGTCATGTATAACTCCATCCGATTGACAGAAAGCTATATGTACAGAAGTCATGCAAACAGTCGAGCCAGTCGAGTTATTTTCAGTAACTCATGATGGATGTTTATTTTATTCCACGTTTGAAAAATTCAGAAGGAAAAGGAATCGTAAAAATCGTACTTCAAAACTACATCAAAGCATTGAAGGCGAGCAAGGTCAATGCGGTTGGTAAATCGAGATCGTACATAGCCCTTCATCAGACATAAAGTCTCCTTCGTCACGCAACTGTCAGTCATTGTCAGGTCTCTCCTCACGCAACTGACATTGTCCTTTTCATAAGCCCGAGTGTACGCTCATTGAGCGTCTTGTTCATAGGGCTTTATCTCCGGTATTGACCGGTTGAACAATAGAATTGAATTGAATTGCTCACTATGAATTCACCGGGATGTATCCATATACAGCCCTGGGTTGTATATAAATACATCCCGGTGAATTCATAATGAGCACTGAAATGCTATTCTTCATGCTATTCATATAGTATTCATGCTAAATAACACTCCAAAAAATTCCAGAAAATGCTTGCTTCGTGCGAAAACCTTGTCAAATTTAAACTATAGTCAGATAAATACCTCGAACGTCGGCTTATTGCCTCCGTTCTCGGTATTTATCTCTTACATAATCACTGGTCGCTCGACCAATGACAGCGCGCGAAACTCTATATTTACCTTAGGCGTTCACTCGGGCTACTTTTGTTGATTGCATGACGTCATGCATATTGGACTGTAGGCAAATTATCACTGATAAGATCATATTAATTAGGTGTTCACTCGGGCTACTTTTCTTGATTGCATGACGTCATGCATATTGGACTGTAGGCAAATTATCACTGATAAGATCATATTAATTAGGCGTTCACTCGGGCTACTTTTGTTGATTGCATGACGTCATGCATATTGGACTGTAGGCAAATTATCACTGATAAGATCATATTAATTAGGTGTTCACTCGGGCTACTTTTGTTGATTGCATGACGTCATGCACATTCGACTGTAGGCAAATTATCACTGATAAGATCATATTAATTAGGCGTTCACTCGGGCTACTTTTGTTGATTGCATGACGTCATGCATATTCGACTGTAGGCAAATTATCACTGAAAAGATCATATCAATTAGGCGTTCACTCGGGCTACTTTTGTTGATTGCATGACGTCATGCACATTCGACTGTAGGTAAATTATCACTGATAAGATCATATTAATTAGGCGTTCACTCGGGCTACTTTTGTTGATTGCATGACGTCATGCACATTCGACTGTAGGTAAATTATCACTGATAAGATCATATTAATTAGGCGTTCACTCGGGCTACTTTTGTTGATTGCATGACGTCATGCATATTGGACTGTAGGCAAATAATCACCGATAAGATCATATTAATTAGGCGTTCACTCGGGCTACTTTTGTTAATTGCATGACGTCATGCATATTCGACTGTAGGTAAATTATCACTGATAAGATCATATTAATTAGGCGTTCACTCGGGCTACTTTTGTTGATTGCATGACGTCATGCATATTCGACTGTATGCAAATTATCACTGATAAGATCATATTAATTAGGCGTTCACTCGGGCTACTTTTGTTGATTCATAACGTCATGCATATTCGACTGTAGGCAAATTATCACTGATAAGATCATATTAATTACGCGTTCACTCGGGCTACTTTTGTTGATTGCATGACGTCATGCATATTCGACTGTAGGCAAATTATCACTGATAAGATCATATTGTTTATAGAAGCTTTACTGGGAATATAATTCCATATCTTTTGGCAGTTCTATTTTAAATCAAATATCCTTCATGCTTTCACAGGTAGCCCAAGCTCACCATTTGAAGCTTTACAGATTATGCAGTGTAAGTTTATACAATAAAATACGATCAATCGATCAATCGTTAAAATTATTGTAGTTGTTCTTTGTGAGTTTCTCCTGAGGGAAAATTTAGTGTCGCTACGATTAAAACTAAGTGAGTTATAGCTGTTTGAATTTTACCGATACACCATACGTCTTGCTCAGCTAATTTATATTAGGATACGGGGGAATACCCGAATCATATCTCAGTGACCTTGTGTCAGTGTGTTTAGTTTCTAAGTGGTAACGTATACGAAGATGTCTGCATTCAGTGTAACGCCATACGGTAAAATTCAAACGGCTATAACTCGCTTTATTTTAATCGTAGCGACACCAGATTTTCCCAAAAGTTAAACAAACTCACAACGAACAAATAAAGACAATTTATAAACGATTTATCGTATTTTCGATTTTTAATAAATTTACACTGCAGAATCTCTATATAGAGCTTCAAATGGTGAGCTTGGGCTACCTGTGATGTTTATAGAAAATGCATACAAATCCACAGTGAGCTTCCAAAATAACTGACCATAAACCGTGATCAATGAGTATTGTAAATCTGATTTGTCCTTACTTTAACAGCCGCGATTTTCACAAGGACAATTTCTCGTATCTTCAAAAGTTTGATAAAATACGAAATTCTACAACTGTTCGTTGTCTAAGTAGTTTAATTACAACATTCGCGGCGTGTTGAATCAGAACTACAAACACGAGCCGAACTACATACCGTTGGATACAAACTCCCGAGGTTCGATCATACCACATTCCACAAATAATTCGCTTATTATATTGGAGTCCACCCCCCCCCCCCCCCCCCCCCCTCCATCACGGGCACTGGTTTGATGCATGACACAGTGATCATCTAGGGACATGATGTTTTCAATCAAACAACTAATAGAAAAACTAATGCAAACAAAAACAGCGAGGGAAATCCTTACATTTATCATAAGTTCAAGGTTTTTTTCTTCGTTTCGTGTCATCTTGTTAACATTCTTTCTCCGCACTGCATGACTGCAACATGGCGTGTGTCTCGACACGTTCTTGACAATTATCAATTTTATCAATTTAATTGGCTACGTCGGGCTTTTGGTATACCTGATCCTAATGGTACTGCTGTTGTAATAAGGAATTAAATATACAAATTGTTTATTTCTAATGTTGCACATTGAATTCAATAGTCGAAGAATTTCACTTTCGATTAGAAACGACTAGAAGTAGTCTATTTTTGTCTTTTGTCTACTGAAAATGATAAACATTCCCTTATTTGGCATGGATCAACGTAGAGATGTGAACCCTGAATTACTGACGCAGACGTTTCCATAGCAACCAACCATGTGATCAGAATTCCCAGAAATCATTGAATGCGTTAAAGGGGCAGTGTCAAGCCATATGACCGCGCAAGCCTGGGTACGAAGAAGCGAGAAATAATAAAAGTCCACCGTGGACTTTTATTATTAGCGATGTTTTCAATCCGTTTCCATCGACATTAATCATGTTTGTTCAAGCGTCTAATGGATCACTAGTAATTATTCAAAGCATGTTCTTCATTTTCAACAATTCCTAGTGGGGATTATTTCATCTTAGAACTGACTTTGAAGCCGTTGAAAAAAGTGTCGAACAGCCGTTGAGAGCCAGGCCGCCATCATCCTCGAGTGAAGAAAACCGAATTGTAAACCGGCAATTCTGGTCGATTGCGAAGGAATCTTGATCATCAATCGTAGGTGCAGTACTGTTCATGACTTTTGATGAGAAAAACTCACGTAGAACTACTTGTAAACCCGGTGAGCTTCCCACCATCTACTTATGTGTTGGGCTTCCTGTGTTTTATTTGATCGGCCGTTGGAAAATGATATCGCCGTGAATTCACTTCTTGAATTCAGTCCTTTTGATATATTGAAGTTTTAAAATTGCTTTCCAAATAAAGATTAGTATCTACATGAGTCCTGTAGGTCATTTATTTAGCGATTAGAACGGTTTTAGGAGGATTTTGTAACTCACTACCGGGCAAGGTAGGCTTCTCAACCGAGTGTTATTGTTTTGATTTTAATGCGCATGCGTGAGGCTTGACACTGCCCCTTTAAAAACGCCTTCAAACAATCAAACATGGAGTCCTTCCTTGCAAACCTTCGAGACGATGTCCAATGTTCCTTGTGCAGCGACACAATGATTGAACCCAAGCTTGTAGAATGCTTCCATACATTCTGTAAACCTTGTATTAAGAGAAAAGCTGAACTCATTGGAGACATCAACATCTTCAAGTGTCCTAAATGTTGCTCTGAAACGTTGCTGGGAGAACTAAGCAGCGTGGACGACCTAACACCAAGTCCTGTGCACGCAAGAATCCTACAAGTCTTGGAGTTTGTAGAAACCGATCAGGTTTGCTCTGTTTCAGCGACTCATTCCCCAGCATTGTGGCACTGTTTTGACTGCAATCGATTGTTGTGTGACGAATGTCTGAACTACCATTCTGTGTTTAATAAAGAGCACAAAGTCATTTCCTCGTCAGACTTGAAGAATGTTCAAAACCTTGAAGCGATCCTGACAAGAGAAAGTATTTGCAAAACTCACTGTAGTCAAAGTATGGACTTATATTGCAAAGACTGTGAGGTATTGATTTGCTGCATTTGCTTGAAAGACCACAAAGATCATATAACGTTGACTTTACAAGAGGTCACCGCCATTCAGAAAGCTCTGCTCTCTAAAACCCTTGAGGACATTGAGAATCTACGATGCAACGCAAAGGAAAAGAAACAGCAAGAGCAATTTGCTCTCAAAATAAAAAGCGACGGTGAGAAAGCCAAAGAAGAAGTACAAAATACTACCAAAAAGTTGGTCAAAATTCTACTTGACCAAGAAAAACAATTGTTGAATGAAATCCAGAGAAGCATAGCGAAGGCTGACAGAAATTTGCGTGTAATACGTCACATCCCAGCAACACAGGAATACATCCGAAACATCCTTGAAAAGGGACTAGTGAGTGAAATGGTCGACATTCAACAGGAAGATTCCTCCAACAAGTTCACCTACAACCCATTCAAGGGAGGAAGTTCAGAGTTAGTCTTCGAGCCCAATAAAGAGCTAAGCCAACAAGTAAACGCTGGACTTGGAAAAGTACGCCTGTGTTGTAAGTCAGACCCAATGTTGAGTACAATTCAAGTTGACGGTCATCTTGAGGCACTGAAGAAAGCCAAGCTGACTGTGGAGACTAAAACGTCTGCAGGAGAACTTAATAACGAACCAAGTGATGATGTGGATGTACAGATCAGACCTGAAGATGATGTGAAAGTGGAAGAAAGAAAAATGAGAAGTTGTGGTAAAATAGAAGTGGAATTCATCCCTCAAGTAGCTGGTCAATTGACAGCACAGGTTCAAGTGAACGGCAATGCTGTATCTAACAGTCCACTAGTGATGGATGTCAAGCCACAACACATGGACGGAATATCAGGAGATTCTAAGTTAAAAAGTGCCTTGAATACAGGATCTAGAAACTTCAGTGGTATTGCAGTGAATAAGACTAACAGTAGGATTGCTGTAGCAGATTGGAATTCCAACTGTGTTAGAGTATTCAACATGGATGGAGATTTGTTACTAACGTATGGTAGAAAAGGCAGTGGACAGGGACAGTTGTATTGTCCTGCAGAGTTAGCATTTCTCAACGAAACAGATTTAGTGATAGCTGACTGTGGTAATCATAAAATATGTATAGTGAACACTATAACAGGGACTCTGGTGAAAACCTTTGGTTGTCATGGTAATGGCAATGGACAGTCTTCTCACCCACGTGGAGTACATGTTGATGATGACTGTAACATTGTTGTGTCTGACCGTGATAATCATCGTGTACAAGTCTTTACAAAGAACGGTGAATATAAATATCAATTCAGTTTGTCAAATCAGGGAGGTTTTAGTCCATGGTGTACAGTTACACACAATGGACTGTTTTACGTGAGTGATGCTAGTAACAAAGTGATTCATGTGATTGAGATGAAAGACAACTCACCAACTAGAATATCCACTATTGGAGGGAATTGTCATACTGCTGGTCAGTTGCAGGGTCCCATGGGTCTTGCTATTGATAATAACCACAATCTACTGGTGTGTGATTCTTACTCGGTTCATAAGTTTACATTGGATGGTCGTTTTATAGGAAAGACAAGGAAACTAAGTGACAGGCCCACATATATAGCAGTATTAAATGATGGTCAGTTTATTTGCACTACATATGGTGGAGGTGTTTTCTGTTTTTAAGAAAACAGTCTTCAACATTCAAACTCAGTTTCAACTGAAAACTTGGTTGAATTAACCATATTCATTGGAGAATGTTTAAAATTGACAAATTGGGGGTAATGTAATGATTGCACATTTTATTGATTATATTTTTTTTTAGGATTTCAATCTGTTTGGAATTTAAACATATTATTATACATTATATTTAGGTTGTTTTTAAACGTTTAAATTATAGATGAATATTTCATTTAATTATAGATTAATATTGTAAGTAGCGCTTTGAGCACCAGAAAAAGTGATTGATAAATAATAAACTATTATTATTATTATTAATGTTTGGAATGTGCTTACTATAGTGCGATCACAAAGAAAAACAAGCCTGATATTCCTACCAATAGATTTATTACTCGGGCTTCCTGTGGAAGACCCGACTCCAAAAATGCAGGCCGTTCTTCGTCGTCGTCGTCTTTGACCTCAAATCGCAGGTCTACATTACAGTCGTTCGTTTGGGGGCACGTAGATTGGGGAGAGAAAGCAAAAGGCGTCTAGAAGTTCGATATCAGTTTTTACACTAACAGAGCGATTGCCAATTAGAGTACGTACAGACACATAGAATGACGAATCGCTCGCGCACGGATCCAGCGCGCGCTTGAAACGGTTTTTCTTTCAAACTTTTTTCTTTTGGATGTTTTTTTTGACTTTGTTACACAGGCAGCCCAACCATTCTTTCTGAGGCTAATTATAAATAAAAGTATATTTGTATGCGCACGTCTTTTTTTGATGGGTTTCCTGTGGTTTAGAACGTCCGCGCGATACGTATTACTATTGGGCTCCCTGTGCATAGAAATGTATGATGTTGGGATCTATGTGCGATCTCTGATGTGTATATTGAAACCTTGTTACTCGGGCACTTCCGGAGAAAGCCCGAGTTATAAAATACACTTTCTTTTTAATTTTTTTCGTTGTACACAAAATGCCAGGGTGCCGTTGCACAAAGCGCGTGTAACTTACGAGTAGTTGTAAACATTTACGTGTACGTAAGTGAGCGTGCGCAAGTTACGTGTGTGGTGTTTCACGAAGCTATACGTAAGTTTTCCGTAACTTACGTGTTCGTAACTTTTTCCCGCCAAAAGTTCGCGCCAAAAGGTCGGTCGCGCGCGCGCGCTGCCATGACTTGGAGTTTTTCCGCATGTTTTGTTGTTGTTGCCGTCATGAAAATGGCGGAGCAAAAGCAGGAGAATGCTAGCTAAGAAGGCTAAACGACGACAAAACTTTTCAGAGAAGGAAGTATCAGTTTTAGTTGAAGAAACACAGACAAACATTTGTCTACTTCAAAGCAAGTTTTCTTCAACGGTTACAAATGCAAAAAAAGATGAGCTGTGGGGATTAATAACAGAAAAGTAAATGTATTTTCTAACGGTTTGGAATGCACATTTAATAGCACGGTATGTTGTGTCAAGGCGTTGTCAGTGTCACACTGCTACCTTAGGGAATATTAAAGGAGTATATAATGAATAGTTCAGTTAGTTGATCAGTGTCACACTGCTACCTTAGGGAATATTAAAGGAGTATATAATGAGTAGTTCAGTTAGTTGATCAGTGTCACACTGCTACCTTAGGGAATATTAAAGGAGTATATAATGAATAGTTCAGTTAGTTGATCAGTGTCACACTGCTACCTTAGGGAATATTAAAGGAGTATATAATGAATAGTTCAGTTAGTTGATCAGTGTCACACTGCTACCTTAGGGAATATTAAAGGAGTATATAATGAATAGTTCAGTTAGTTGATCAGTGTCACACTGCTACCTTAGGGAATATTAAAGGAGTATATAATGAATAGTTCAGTTAGTTGATCAGTGTCACACTGCTACCTTAGGGAATATTAAAGGAGTATATAATGAATAGTTCAGTTAGTTGATCAGTGTCACACTGCTACCTTAGGGAATATTAAAGGAGTATATAATGAATAGTTCAGTTAGTTGATCAGTGTCACACTGCTACCTTAGGGAATATTAAAGGAGTATATAATGAATAGTTCAGTTAGTTGATCAGTGTCACACTGCTACCTTAGGGAATATTAAAGGAGTATATAATGAATAGTTCAGTTAGTTGATCAGTGTCACACTGCTACCTTAGGGAATATTAAAGGAGTATATAATGAATAGTTCAGTTAGTTGATCAGTGTCACACTGCTACCTTAGGGAATATTAAAGGAGTATATAATGAATAGTTCAGTTAGTTGATCAGTGTCACACTGCTACCTTAGGGAATATTAAAGGAGTATATAATGAATAGTTCAGTTAGTTGATCAGTGTCACACTGCTACCTTAGGGAATATTAAAGGAGTATATAATGAGTAGTTCAGTTAGTTGATCAGTGTCACACTGCTACCTTAGGGAATATTAAAGGAGTATATAATGAATAGTTCAGTTAGTTGATCAGTGTCACACTGCTACCTTAGGGAATATTAAAGGAGTATATAATGAATAGTTCAGTTAGTTGATCAGTGTCACACTGCTACCTTAGGGAATATTAAAGGAGTATATAATGAATAGTTCAGTTAGTTGATCAGTGTCACACTGCTACCTTAGGGAATATTAAAGGAGTATATAATGAATAGTTCAGTTAGTTGATCAGTGTCACACTGCTACCTTAGGGAATATTAAAGGAGTATATAATGAATAGTTCAGTTAGTTGATCAGTGTCACACTGCTACCTTAGGGAATATTAAAGGAGTATATAATGAATAGTTCAGTTAGTTGATCAGTGTCACACTGCTACCTTAGGGAATATTAAAGGAGTATATAATGAGTAGTTCAGTTAGTTGATCAGTGTCACACTGCTACCATAGGGAATATTAAAGGAGTATATAATGAATAGTTCAGTTAGTTGATCAGTGTCACACTGCTACCTTAGGGAATATTAAAGGAGTATATAATGAATAGTTCAGTTAGTTGATCAGTGTCACACTGCTACCTTAGGGAATATTAAAGGAGTATATAATGAATAGTTCAGTTAGTTGATCAGTGTCACACTGCTACCTTAGGGAATATTAAAGGAGTATATAATGAATGGTTCAGTTAGTTGATCAGTGTCACACTGCTACCTTAGGGAATATTAAAGGAGTATATAATGAATAGTTCAGTTAGTTGATCAGTGTCACACTGCTACCTTAGGGAATATTAAAGGAGTATATCTTAATGAATAGTTCAGTTAGTTGATCAGTGTCACACTGCTACCTTAGGGAATATTAAAGGAGTATATAATGAATAGTTCAGTTAGTTGATCAGTGTCACACTGCTACTACTTAGGGAATATTAAAGGAGTATATAATGAATAGTTCAGTTAGTTGATCAGTGTCACACTGCTACCTTAGGGAATATTAAAGGAGTATATAATGAATAGTTCAGTTAGTTGATCAGTGTCACACTGCTACCTTAGGGAATATTAAAGGAGTATATCTTAATGAATAGTTCAGTTAGTTGATCAGTGTCACACTGCTACCTTAGGGAATATTAAAGGAGTATATAATGAATAGTTCAGTTAGTTGATCAGTGTCACACTGCTACCTTAGGGAATATTAAAGGAGTATATAATGAATAGTTCAGTTAGTTGATCAGTGTCACACTGCTACCTTAGGGAATATTAAAGGAGTATATACACTGCTACCTGGGAATAGTTCAGTTAGTTGATCAGTGTCACACTGCTACCTTAGGGAATATTAAAGGAGTATATAATGAGTAGTTCAGTTAGTTGATCAGTGTCACACTGCTACCTTAGGGAATATTAAAGGAGTATATAATGAATAGTTCAGTTAGTTGATCAGTGTCACACTGCTACCTTAGGGAATATTAAAGGAGTATATAATGAATAGTTCAGTTAGTTGATCAGTGTCACACTGCTACCTTAGGGAATATTAAAGGAGTATATAATGAATAGTTCAGTTAGTTGATCAGTGTCACACTGCTACCTTAGGGAATATTAAAGGAGTATATAATGAATAGTTCAGTTAGTTGATCAGTGTCACACACTGCTACCTTAGGGAATATTAAAGGAGTATATAATGAATAGTTCAGTTAGTTGATCAGTGTCACACTGCTACCTTAGGGAATATTAAAGGAGTATATAATGAATAGTTCAGTTAGTTGATCAGTGTCACACTGCTACCTTAGGGAATATTAAAGGAGTATATAATGAATAGTTCAGTTAGTTGATCAGTGTCACACTGCTACCTTAGGGAATATTAAAGGAGTATATAATGAATAGTTCAGTTAGTTGATCAGTGTCACACTGCTACCTTAGGGAATATTAAAGGAGTATATAATGAATAGTTCAGTTAGTTGATCAGTGTCACACTGCTACCTTAGGGAATATTAAAGGAGTATATAATGAATAGTTCAGTTAGTTGATCAGTGTCACACTGCTACCTTAGGGAATATTAAAGGAGTATATAATGAATAGTTCAGTTAGTTGATCAGTGTCACACTGCTACCTTAGGGAATATTAAAGGAGTATATAATGAATAGTTCAGTTAGTTGATCAGTGTCACACTGCTACCTTAGGGAATATTAAAGGAGTATATAATGAATAGTTCAGTTAGTTGATCAGTGTCACACTGCTACCTTAGGGAATATTAAAGGAGTATATAATGAATAGTTCAGTTAGTTGATCAGTGTCACACTGCTACCTTAGGGAATATTAAAGGAGTATATAATGAATAGTTCAGTTAGTTGATCAGTGTCACACTGCTACCTTAGGGAATATTAAAGGAGTATATAATGAATAGTTCAGTTAGTTGATCAGTGTCACACTGCTACCTTAGGGAATATTAAAGGAGTATATAATGAATAGTTCAGTTAGTTGATCAGTGTCACACTGCTACCTTAGGGAATATTAAAGGAGTATATAATGAATAGTTCAGTTAGTTGATCAGTGTCACACTGCTACCTTAGGGAATATTAAAGGAGTATATAATGAATAGTTCAGTTAGTTGATCAGTGTCACACTGCTACCTTAGGGAATATTAAAGGAGTATATAATGAATAGTTCAGTTAGTTGATCAGTGTCACACTGCTACCTTAGGGAATATTAAAGGAGTATATAATGAATAGTTCAGTTAGTTGATCAGTGTCACACTGCTACCTTAGGGAATATTAAAGGAGTATATAATGAATAGTTCAGTTAGTTGATCAGTGTCACACTGCTACCTTAGGGAATATTAAAGGAGTATATAATGAATAGTTCAGTTAGTTGATCAGTGTCACACTGCTACCTTAGGGAATATTAAAGGAGTATATAATGAATAGTTCAGTTAGTTGATCAGTGTCACACTGCTACCTTAGGGAATATTAAAGGAGTATATAATGAATAGTTCAGTTAGTTGATCAGTGTCACACTGCTACCTTAGGGAATATTAAAGGAGTATATAATGAATAGTTCAGTTAGTTGATCAGTGTCACACTGCTACCTTAGGGAATATTAAAGGAGTAGTGTCACACTATAATATTAAAGGAGTAGTTCAGTTAGTTTGATCAGTGTCACACTGCTACCTTAGGGAATATTAAAGGAGTATATAATGAATAGTTCAGTTAGTTGATCAGTGTCACACTGCTACCTTAGGGAATATTAAAGGAGTATATAATGAATAGTTCAGTTAGTTGATCAGTGTCACACTGCTACCTTAGGGAATATTAAAGGAGTATATAATGAATAGTTCAGTTAGTTGATCAGTGTCACACTGCTACCTTAGGGAATATTAAAGGAGTATATAATGAATAGTTCAGTTAGTTGATCAGTGTCACACTGCTACCTTAGGGAATATTAAAGGAGTATATAATGAATAGTTCAGTTAGTTGATCAGTGTCACACTGCTACCTTAGGGAATATTAAAGGAGTATATAATGAATAGTTCAGTTAGTTGATCAGTGTCACACTGCTACCTTAGGGAATATTAAAGGAGTATATAATGAATAGTTCAGTTAGTTGATCAGTGTCACACTGCTACCTTAGGGAATATTAAAGGAGTATATAATGAATAGTTCAGTTAGTTGATCAGTGTCACACTGCTACCTTAGGGAATATTAAAGGAGTATATAATGAATAGTTCAGTTAGTTGATCAGTGTCACACTGCTACCTTAGGGAATATTAAAGGAGTATATAATGAATAGTTCAGTTAGTTGATCAGTGTCACACTGCTACCTTAGGGAATATAAAAAGGAGTATATAATGAATAGTTCAGTTAGTTGATCAGTGTCACACTGCTACCTTAGGGAATATTAAAGGAGTATATAATGAATAGTTCAGTTAGTTGATCAGTGTCACACTGCTACCTTAGGGAATATTAAAGGAGTATATAATGAATAGTTCAGTTAGTTGATCAGTGTCACACTGCTACCTTAGGGAATATTAAAGGAGTATATAATGAATAGTTCAGTTAGTTGATCAGTGTCACACTGCTACCTTAGGGAATATTAAAGGAGTATATAATGAATAGTTCAGTTAGTTGATCAGTGTCACACTGCTACCTTAGGGAATATTAAAGGAGTATATAATGAATAGTTCAGTTAGTTGATCAGTGTCACACTGCTACCTTAGGGAATATTAAAGGAGTATATAATGAATAGTTCAGTTAGTTGATCAGTGTCACACTGCTACCTTAGGGAATATTAAAGGAGTATATAATGAATAGTTCAGTTAGTTGATCAGTGTCACACTGCTACCTTAGGGAATATTAAAGGAGTATATAATGAATAGTTCAGTTAGTTGATCAGTGTCACACTGCTACCTTAGGGAATATTAAAGGAGTATATAATGAATAGTTCAGTTAGTTGATCAGTGTCACACTGCTACCTTAGGGAATATTAAAGGAGTATATAATGAATAGTTCAGTTAGTTGATCAGTGTCACACTGCTACCTTAGGGAATATTAAAGGAGTATATAATGAATAGTTCAGTTAGTTGATCAGTGTCACACTGCTACCTTAGGGAATATTAAAGGAGTATATAAATGAATAGTTCAGTTAGTTGATCAGTGTCACACTGCTACCTTAGGGAATATTAAAGGAGTATATAATGAATAGTTCAGTTAGTTGATCAGTGTCACACTGCTACCTTAGGGAATATTAAAGGAGTATATAATGAATAGTTCAGTTAGTTGATCAGTGTCACACTGCTACCTTAGGGAATATTAAAGGAGTATATAATGAATAGTTCAGTTAGTTGATCAGTGTCACACTGCTACCTTAGGGAATATTAAAGGAGTATATAATGAATAGTTCAGTTAGTTGATCAGTGTCACACTGCTACCTTAGGGAATATTAAGGAGTATATAATGAATAGTTCAGTTAGTTGATCAGTGTCACACTGCTACCTTAGGGAATATTAAAGGATATAATGAGTATTCATAAGTTGATCATGTCACACTGCTACCTTAGGGAATATTAAAGGAGTATATAATGAATAGTTCAGTTAGTTGATCAGTGTCACACTGCTACCTTAGGGAATATTAAAGGAGTATATAATGAATAGTTCAGTTAGTTGATCAGTGTCACACTGCTACCTTAGGGAATATTAAAGGAGTATATAATGAATAGTTCAGTTAGTTGATCAGTGTCACACTGCTACCTTAGGGAATATTAAAGGAGTATATAATGAATAGTTCAGTTAGTTGATCAGTGTCACACTGCTACCTTAGGGAATATTAAAGGAGTATATAATGAATAGTTCAGTTAGTTGATCAGTGTCACACTGCTACCTTAGGGAATATTAAAGGAGTATATAATGAATAGTTCAGTTAGTTGATCAGTGTCACACTGCTACCTTAGGGAATATTAAAGGAGTATATAATGAATAGTTCAGTTAGTTGATCAGTGTCACACTGCTACCTTAGGGAATATTAAAGGAGTATATAATGAATAGTTCAGTTAGTTGATCAGTGTCACACTGCTACCTTAGGGAATATTAAAGGAGTATATAATGAATAGTTCAGTTAGTTGATCAGTGTCACACTGCTACCTTAGGGAATATTAAAGGAGTATATAATGAATAGTTCAGTTAGTTGATCAGTGTCACACTGCTACCTTAGGGAATATTAAAGGAGTATATAATGAATAGTTCAGTTAGTTGATCAGTGTCACACTGCTACCTTAGGGAATATTAAAGGAGTATATAATGAATAGTTCAGTTAGTTGATCAGTGTCACACTGCTACCTTAGGGAATATTAAAGGAGTATATAATGAATAGTTCAGTTAGTTGATCAGTGTCACACTGCTACCTTAGGGAATATTAAAGGAGTATATAATGAATAGTTCAGTTAGTTGATCAGTGTCACACTGCTACCTTAGGGAATATTAAAGGAGTATATAATGAATAGTTCAGTTAGTTGATCAGTGTCACACTGCTACCTTAGGGAATATTAAAGGAGTATATAATGAATAGTTCAGTTAGTTGATCAGTGTCACACTGCTACCTTAGGGAATATTAAAGGAGTATATAATGAATAGTTCAGTTAGTTGATCAGTGTCACACTGCTACCTTAGGGAATATTAAAGGAGTATATAATGAATAGTTCAGTTAGTTGATCAGTGTCACACTGCTACCTTAGGGAATATTAAAGGAGTATATAATGAATAGTTCAGTTAGTTGATCAGTGTCACACTGCTACCTTAGGGAATATTAAAGGAGTATATAATGAATAGTTCAGTTAGTTGATCAGTGTCACACTGCTACCTTAGGGAATATTAAAGGAGTATATAATGAATAGTTCAGTTAGTTGATCAGTGTCACACTGCTACCTTAGGGAATATTAAAGGAGTATATAATGAATAGTTCAGTTAGTTGATCAGTGTCACACTGCTACCTTAGGGAATATTAAAGGAGTATATAATGAATAGTTCAGTTAGTTGATCAGTGTCACACTGCTACCTTAGGGAATATTAAAGGAGTATATAATGAATAGTTCAGTTAGTTGATCAGTGTCACACTGCTACCTTAGGGAATATTAAAGGAGTATATAATGAATAGTTCAGTTAGTTGATCAGTGTCACACTGCTACCTTAGGGAATATTAAAGGAGTATATAATGAATAGTTCAGTTAGTTGATCAGTGTCACACTGCTACCTTAGGGAATATTAAAGGAGTATATAATGAATAGTTCAGTTAGTTGATCAGTGTCACACTGCTACCTTAGGGAATATTAAAGGAGTATATAATGAATAGTTCAGTTAGTTGATCAGTGTCACACTGCTACCTTAGGGAATATTAAAGGAGTATATAATGAATAGTTCAGTTAGTTGATCAGTGTCACACTGCTACCTTAGGGAATATTAAAGGAGTATATAATGAATAGTTCAGTTAGTTGATCAGTGTCACACTGCTACCTTAGGGAATATTAAAGGAGTATATAATGAATAGTTCAGTTAGTTGATCAGTGTCACACTGCTACCTTAGGGAATATTAAAGGAGTATATAATGAATAGTTCAGTTAGTTGATCAGTGTCACACTGCTACCTTAGGGAATATTAAAGGAGTATATAATGAATAGTTCAGTTAGTTGATCAGTGTCACACTGCTACCTTAGGGAATATTAAAGGAGTATATAATGAATAGTTCAGTTAGTTGATCAGTGTCACACTGCTACCTTAGGGAATATTAAAGGAGTATATAATGAATAGTTCAGTTAGTTGATCAGTGTCACACTGCTACCTTAGGGAATATTAAAGGAGTATATAATGAATAGTTCAGTTAGTTGATCAGTGTCACACTGCTACCTTAGGGAATATTAAAGGAGTATATAATGAATAGTTCAGTTAGTTGATCAGTGTCACACTGCTACCTTAGGGAATATTAAAGGAGTATATAATGAATAGTTCAGTTAGTTGATCAGTGTCACACTGCTACCTTAGGGAATATTAAAGGAGTATATAATGAATAGTTCAGTTAGTTGATCAGTGTCACACTGCTACCTTAGGGAATATTAAAGGAGTATATAATGAATAGTTCAGTTAGTTGATCAGTGTCACACTGCTACCTTAGGGAATATTAAAGGAGTATATAATGAATAGTTCAGTTAGTTGATCAGTGTCACACTGCTACCTTAGGGAATATTAAAGGAGTATATAATGAATAGTTCAGTTAGTTGATCAGTGTCACACTGCTACCTTAGGGAATATTAAAGGAGTATATAATGAGTAGTTCAGTTAGTTGATCAGTGTCACACTGCTACCTTAGGGAATATTAAAGGAGTATATAATGAATAGTTCAGTTAGTTGATCAGTGTCACACTGCTACCTTAGGGAATATTAAAGGAGTATATAATGAATAGTTCAGTTAGTTGATCAGTGTCACACTGCTACCTTAGGGAATATTAAAGGAGTATATAATGAATAGTTCAGTTAGTTGATCAGTGTCACACTGCTACCTTAGGGAATATTAAAGGAGTATATAATGAGTAGTTCAGTTAGTTGATCAGTGTCACACTGCTACCTTAGGGAATATTAAAGGAGTATATAATGAATAGTTCAGTTAGTTGATCAGTGTCACACTGCTACCTTAGGGAATATTAAAGGAGTATATAATGAATAGTTCAGTTAGTTGATCAGTGTCACACTGCTACCTTAGGGAATATTAAAGGAGTATATAATGAATAGTTCAGTTAGTTGATCAGTGTCACACTGCTACCTTAGGGAATATTAAAGGAGTATATAATGAATAGTTCAGTTAGTTGATCAGTGTCACACTGCTACCTTAGGGAATATTAAAGGAGTATATAATGAATAGTTCAGTTAGTTGATCAGTGTCACACTGCTACCTTAGGGAATATTAAAGGAGTATATAATGAATAGTTCAGTTAGTTGATCAGTGTGTCACACTGCTACCTTAGGGAATATTAAAGGAGTATATAATGAATAGTTCAGTTAGTTGATCAGTGTCACACTGCTACCTTAGGGAATATTAAAGGAGTATATAATGAATAGTTCAGTTAGTTGATCAGTGTCACACTGCTACCTTAGGGAATATTAAAGGAGTATATAATGAATAGTTCAGTTAGTTGATCAGTGTCACACTGCTACCTTAGGGAATATTAAAGGAGTATATAATGAGTAGTTCAGTTAGTTGATCAGTGTCACACTGCTACCTTAGGGAATATTAAAGGAGTATATAATGAATAGTTCAGTTAGTTGATCAGTGTCACACTGCTACCTTAGGGAATATTAAAGGAGTATATAATGAATAGTTCAGTTAGTTGATCAGTGTCACACTGCTACCTTAGGGAATATTAAAGGAGTATATAATGAATAGTTCAGTTAGTTGATCAGTGTCACACTGCTACCTTAGGGAATATTAAAGGAGTATATAATGAATAGTTCAGTTAGTTGATCAGTGTCACACTGCTACCTTAGGGAATATTAAAGGAGTATATAATGAATAGTTCAGTTAGTTGATCAGTGTCACACTGCTACCTTAGGGAATATTAAAGGAGTATATAATGAATAGTTCAGTTAGTTGATCAGTGTCACACTGCTACCTTAGGGAATATTAAAGGAGTATATAATGAATAGTTCAGTTAGTTGATCAGTGTCACACTGCTACCTTAGGGAATATTAAAGGAGTATATAATGAATAGTTCAGTTAGTTGATCAGTGTCACACTGCTACCTTAGGGAATATTAAAGGAGTATATAATGAATAGTTCAGTTAGTTGATGCCACTCGAAGCCATCTTTCATCGAAAATTTAATTGTTACGTTCTTCGCACTATATGTAAACCTTACTGATATAGCAATAAACGAGATGCCCCGTTCCTGCAATAATTGTTACATGTGTCATGTAAAATAGTTTGAAAATGATTTGTATTCGTTCGGAGATAGAATACAAGTAGGATTGTGTTTGTATTTTAATATAATTTTAATTAAGCTTATATAAAAAAATCAAACTTAGCTTATAAACACTAGTCGCATAGACTACGCATAAAAGCACACAGTATGCAAATAGGCCTTTTATTATAGGGTATTGTCAACGCAACAAGAACTTGAAGTTGGGTAGGTACTGCATGGGATCGCTTCGTTGGCGGTTCTAACTTGTCTTTCACCTCATCGATCAAGCGAAATATCATTTCTCTTGAAAGACGATATCGCTCTATTATGGAGAAATTATCTAACGTGTCAAGAACATTTGTCCTGTCTCTAAAAACTCTTTCTCGCCTTATTGCTCTTGTTTTGAAATGAAACCACTGAAAAAAGCCGCCATCTTTCCCTCAAATCACAAAGAAAAACACTGAAGAGACAGAATTCGTAAGTTACGAGTACCTTTATTGCACCTCTGAGCTTGTGTAAGTTACGTACAGTTTTGATGCTTGTTTACAACCACTTGTAAATTACGTTTGCTTCGTGAAACGGGTCAAATTTGCTACGAAGGGTTTACGTACGAGTTTACAACTACTCGTAAGTTACGCGCGCTTTGTGCAACGGCACCCAGGAATGTATGTTTCAGAGTTTCGATTGGCTGAAAACGTTGTCGATTAGATCGTATCGGTACATAAAATGCGAAGTATTTGATCGTAGACAGTTTCAAGATTCAGTACTGGCGCCAGATTACTCGAGCTCCTAGGTTCGAGGATTAGAAGTGCTGGGTCATCGTTAATGGAAGTGCTAACTTATCGTTCCATGACTACCGACTAGAAGTGCTGTGTAGAATCTCGTGCTGTATCGAGAGAGAAGCAGTTTTTTAATTACAATGAACAAATGAAGGGCGTTATCATATGCAACCTCAAGACGTACCAAGTACGTAATGATTCGGAGATATTTATCTATGCTCCACACGTAGTCTCCCTCGTCACGCAAATGTCATTGTTATTGTCATAACATGCATTGGACGTATGATCAAAAAACAGGGTCAAGTATCGGAGATTGTCACGGAAGAATGACTCTATACTCTTCGTCTGTCAATATTTTGAGATAGCTGTGGCTTGTTCTACCAATGGTGTATGTTGGTGAGCAAAGATAGAGATCTACGAATCGTCGAGTTTCGTCCAAAGAACGTCTCCCTCAGTCGTCACGCAACTGTCATTGTCATAATGCCCGAGTGTACGCTCATTGAGCGTCTTGTTTAATATAATATTTAAGTAAACACTCATTTGTATATCTTACGATATATACTAACGTGATGCTTATGGTTAATATACTTTAGCTATAATGCATATTTAATATTTTTTTATCAATAGCTAAATTACATGATAATGGCAAAGTCGTATGGATATCCTCTGTTCTTTGACTATGGTATCTAAGCTCAACATGCAAGTACTTTTTTGGTCTACATAATATGTATATGAAGTGCAACTGAAACATTAATATAACACTAATATACAGTAGTAACTGAGTATAGCTCGACGGTTCAAATTCACAAGGCGCTAAATCGAGTAAATAACTGAGAAGTAATTTTAGCCTCTATCACAAAGACCTCCACAGTTGCACAATGCTGTACAAAGCATTTCAGCACGGACACGTGTACATCTCCCTATGCACCCTTTATCACTCTTGCATCCGCACTTTAGCAGCTGCCGACAGCTTTCTGAAGCATGTGGAACGGTATTCCATAGCGGTTCCCATGATGAATCTTTGTTACTTCTCGCCCATCCCCATTCGCTTGGACAAGGAACTTCACTAGAAGGAATCAAGGCCGTCCCCCTCAAGCATGTTAAGGCTTGGCATTTGGCCAAATATTAGTCAAATTCATTTTTTAGCTTTTCTCGCTGAAACCTTGGTAGAATTTCTTCAAATTCGGTCCATCAGTAGAGTTCAGTAAAAGGAAGAATATTCAACTGTGTATTTTGGGATTGTCATGTCACGTGATCAGATTTTGTAGATTATGGCCAAAAATGGTTTTCTGGAAATGCGCTGACGAGTTTCAATGGCGTATAATATTTATCACATTTAATGTATTTGTATCATTGTCTCTAACAATAATCCGTCTCATTTGGTTGACATATTTTTATTGGTAAGGCGATATTGCCTAAAACAGGTCACTTGACTACAAACCCATCTTAATATAGCCTTAACCACTCATTGAAACCATCCAATCGAAACGTGGGCTTTATTCGCATCCTATGGCAACCAATTACCCATATTTAGTTTCAGCTTCTAGCTAATTATGAGCGGCGCGTTTTTTTGGTCATTTGTTCCTTTATTGTGACGTCATTGATCACGTGATCGTGTAATTATGCATACTAATTTATGAAGGACATACATTTTGTTTCACCCAAAAGTTTTTATCAAAAAGCGATACATACTTCCTGACTTATAATAGAAAACCTGAAATCCACGCGGGGGGTCTAATATAATGAATCTGGTCAAGCCTTAACATGCTTGAGCCCAGCAGTGTCCTGCCTGATAGGCAGCTCTTTTTGTATGCTGGAGTAATGCATCAGCAGGAGGTGGTATATTGTCGATCAGTCTTCCTTTCCGTGTAAAGAGAACTTTGCATGCTTCATTTACGCTTGAGGATGTACTAGCACGGTCGTACATAAGAATGACATAGCGTTCAAGCATGGCCATGGAATCGTTCACAGTAAACAATGTTGGACAATTGCCTAAGTCTTTAAACATAGGTGTTAACTCGTTGAGTGTACTCCAAACGTCCCAGGCTGTTTTCTTGCCTTTACTTGCAAATGTAGATGTTTGGTCACAGCCAGTAAATGCATGAAATGCAAGCAACACCTTCGACTTATCTTGACCAATCTCTCTTGATATACGATGGATTGGCAAATATCGTAGATATTTACCGACACCAAATGATATCCAAAGTTCTGACAGCCGAAGTTGTGCAAAAAATGAAATTGCTATAACAACAACGTCAGTGTCCACTGTGCGAATCATCGCCTTTGTGAATCCACACTTAGCAGCATCGGCAGCATGCAGGATGAGCCTCGTGTCAGCTTCCTCTTGTTTGCATGGGGAAAGACTTGACTGATGTCTTCTCGGGACTTGTTGCAGATCACTACCTCACCTTTCGTCAAGATAATTTCTGCATATTCAGGAGCAATTGTCATCAACTCTTCAGCAAGGAAGTTAAAAAGTTCGTCTTTGTTGTCATCATTTCGTAAGAATTCTGTCCAATTTCCAGGAATTATTGTGTCAGGCTTGACACGTCTGCGCACTCCGCTTCCTCTCTTTTCTCGAGTAGTGGCTTTTAGGCTGTTTGGGAGGTACATGTCCCACACAACATCTATTCTTTGTACACTACGAAGCTGGCCTTTTACGTAGGTAAGAAATACTTCATCGCTGTAATTTGCAAATGTTTTTGAAGCTCCTGGCTTTATCATGTTAACCAAAGCCGCTCCGTCAAACATTGAAACTTGAACAGGTGGCATTTCTGCTTGTGATTCCGTCACATTTTCTAAGCATGACAACAGATCTGATTTTGTGCCTGATCTGAGTTTCCCAAAATGGGATAAAGATGGCGGACACCCCTGGTTCTAATGGGCAAAAAATTCATCCAAGTTGCCATCCCGAACTTGACATGAAATGTAAAGACGGGAAAAGAGGGAACAATCATCTTTGAGTGAAATTATCTTCATTTTGTCATTGGATTTTTGTTTCTTTTGTGAAGAAGTACTGAAGAGTGTTACTGACTTGTTTCTTTGAGGGCCACAAGTTCATTAGCTTTATTAGCTATTTAGTGCTACCCTCGTAAAATAAAGGCTTTATTATTATTATTATTAATCGGTTCACTGAGAGGCGTTGAACGCTTGTCAAGGCGCTCTTTCACAAATTCTTCGTACTGCTGCTTCCCTATTTTCTCTACAGTTCTCACAGTTTGAGTGACGCCTGGATCAGCAATATCACGAGAGTCAAGCACCAGCAAAACCTTGCTGGGCTCTAGGAATGGGTTTCCCATTTCTTCAATTGTGCTACAGAGAGCTTTCACTTGCTTGTGAAATCTCTCTTGAGTCGACCTTGCCTGTTCGTGGTGACGAGTTTCCGGACCTCTTGGAAATTGGGTGAACATTTCCTGTGAGGACTCGAGGACAACTCTGGATATTTCTGGACCAGAAACCATCCATCGTAACAATTGAGATGAATTTTCCGTCAGGACAATGGCTCCTCCGTCCCCTTTGATGATTTTATTGTTCTGCTCATGTGCTTGATCGATCGGAATAGCAGAGAATTGACGGTGAGTTTTCTGCACCACAAAATTACCTTTCTTGAATTCTGTGGCAACTGACGGGGCAACCTTCTCGAGACCTTCCATATCACGGATATGGATCGGAAGCCATCTTGCGTAATTCGGGTGATTTAAAGAGAAAAAACCATATGGAGCAAGTGACGTGCAAGCCTCTTTGTAAAGCTGGAAGTTACCTTCGCATAATGACCTTACGAAAATAAGAATGGTCAATTGAAATCGTAAGGTGAGCAACCAGTAATGGAATTGTGGGTGTTCAACCTCTTGCATCTCTTGCCAAACACTGAAGGTGAGACTTTGTTCATGTGCAGGAACGTTTTCCTTGTAGTGTAGGTAAGCGCGCTGCATTAAGATATAAAGAGCGCAAGCAGTCACCTGCATGTCTAGTGCGGGACACGTGTGATGCCTTGAGAAACGAGAATAAGTAATACTTTTAAAAGAACGACTATCATGTTTCATCCAACTGAATAAAATCAATACAAAATAACAAAATATGAATATTACTTCATACAAATCAAACAGAAAAGCTACAAATATATCAAGAGAATGATAATCTTACCTCCATAATGATTTTAAGTTGTTAAAAAGCAGCACAAGTTGAAGATATAAACTAATAATTATACCAAAACTGAAAGGATTACAGGTGCATGGCAAAGGTAACCTGGCCTTTCAGTCCAAAGACCTACTTCCAATGGAGACTTTTTAAAGTTTTTATTAAAAGATAATTTGTGAATTGAATTTTGTTTTATTTTCTTAAAGTTATTATTCAAATTTGCAGATTGTAGCTAAAATATTGCACTCTTTAAAACTGCCACGTTTTTACAGCAAACTATATGAATATTAATTTGCCATAATCAATATATTTAAGGTCACGTGACCTATCACATGATATTGAAGAAAGTACTTGTATCAACACATTTTATATTAATGTGTTTAGGGTTAATTGTTTGATCTTATCTTGTTCAAAATTGCACTGGATAACGATGATCTTTTTTACAGCCTCGTTTCCATGCTGATATTAGACCTACCATAACTTAACGGCTAATATCGTAACTTAGGATATGAACGGCGATGGGGTCCATATCCAATATTGATAGGTAGCTTATTTACTAACTCTGTACAAAATTTGGTGCTTTTATCATAAAACCCACAATTCTTATGAAAATATTCACGATTCTGCCGGACTATAGGTGTTGACGACTTGGTTGCTAATTATATTCTATTATGTTTTAAAATACTTCTTTACAAGTCTAGAGATAATGGAAAAAGACCCTCATTTACTCTTTTAAAAAAATATTCTGAATCATAATAAAAAATATTGAGTATAAAATGGCCCAAGCAAAAAATATTTTATCAAAACATAAAAGCAAATGGAAAAAAATTGGACCAGCTATAATATAAATATGAATATGGCTAGCAGGGAAAGATATATCATATTGTTTTTTCTCTTCTTGTTTAATTGATTAATTGTGATATTTAACCATGTTTATTGTGATTGTGTAATGTGAAGAATTATTAGCATGTAAATGAAAATATAACTAATACCTACTATATGTAACATTGTGTAAAATACCACATGTAAAATATAACTTTATTTGGGAATAAAAATAAATAAATAAATAAAAATAAAAAAAATAAAAATAAAAATAAAATGATGGTAATTGCTCTTTAGTGTCATCATTGTTTTCTGTATAACAAGCTTTAGTGGTAGTTGACAGTTTGTTTCTATTGTTTTATTAGTATTTTGAGTCTGTGGTTAGATATGAAAGGGTGTTTAGTGCTAATCCCGAGCATATCCCAGCAGTACTGGTAAGTGGTATCAATCAATCAATCAATCAAATCAATCAATCAATCAATCAATTAGTTATTTTCAATTAATTATTATGTGGGAAAATACAATTATTAACCTGCAAATAGCAGTAGCTAATCTCAATCAACCAATCAATCAATCAATCAATCAATCAATCAGTTTATTGACTTTAGATAGTGGCTTGTTATTTTTAATGCTGTTTTGATTTCTTGTTGACACAACAGATAGCATTTCTTGATGAGAGAGGGCTACGCAACCCTAACTGTATGGTTAGAAGCCGATGTTGCTATCTTCTCTCAAGATTCATCAAAGCACACAAGTAAGTCTTTGCATAGACATGCAGTTACTCCCCTTCCAATCTTGCTTGCTTCCCTACTTCTTTCCTTCCCCTTCCTTCCTTTCTTCATTCCTTTCCTTCCTTCCTTCCTTCCTTCCTTCCTTCCTTCCTTCCTTCCTTCCTTTCCTTCCTTCCTTCCTTCCTTCCTTCCTTCCTTCCTTCCTTCCTTCCTTCCTTCCTTCCTTCCTTCCTTCCTTCCTTCCTTCCTTCCTTCCTTCCTTCCTTCCTTCCTTCCTCCCTCCCTCCCTCCCTCCCTCCCTCCCTCCCTCCCTCCCTCCCTCCCTCCCTCCTCCCTCCTTCCTTTCTTTCCTTCCTTCCTTCCATGTTCTTGCTTCTTTCCTCCCTCCCTTGCTTCCATCTTTCTAATATTAGTGTTGTTTTATTCATTGGTTTTGATATCATTCTTCACAGGAATCACATGCATAACTACGTTGATGATGTTCTTAAAAGATTACAGACTCTTCTTATTACGTCTGCTGTAAGTACAAAAGTCTAAAATGTTCCGAGTTAAGTCTGGTTCTCATATGTCGGTGACATGCCTGCGACACCAGCGTAGGCACTACCTGGGATGCCATTCTGATGATGGAAACACTTTGTTGCTGGCATCGCAGATGGGTTGCCAACACTCCAGGTTTGTTTAGGTGTCCCCGACTTTCCTGTGACATTCCTGTGACATTCCTGCGGTATAAAATCAATATGGAAAAATCATTGGTGTCTACCTATGGCATTCTGCATCTGCTAGTGGTCAGTGGATTTATCAATCTATCGCATAATCATTGCGTTGTCGGGGGATCGCCAGTGCATTGCCGGTGCATCCCAGGCTGCTTGGGACTTGACAGGAATGTCCGCCATCTCGTTTGCTGCATTAACTGCGATTGCTAGAACGTTACGTTGTTTCCATGTGATTGCTGGGATCGTCCACCACCTTTTTGGGCTATTGTGATGATCGTAGCGATGAAATGGGTACCAGGCTTAAGTGCACTTGAGCTTATATTGTGAACCCACCTATTCTCATGGAACAGGCCCCGGTTGTTAAAAGCAGGTTAACGCCAACCCAGGGTTAACTATAGCCTCTCATCCAATCAAATAGCCAGAAAAGCTATTTTTAACCCTGAGTTAGCGTTAACCAGTTTTCAAACAAACGGGCCCAGTAATCCCCCAAAAAAAAAAATTAATAATAATAATAATACAATGCATTGTATGTTGCCTTCCTTTCTCAGGATAATGGATACCAGCATCTTTCTGCTGACGAACAGGTACTTGGGAAATGATAATGATTAGAAATTATGTCACTGATGATTGGTAGAAATGATGATGATTACAATGATGTTACATAACATATATAGTGGTGGTGGCCGGGGTAGTGACGACAATGATGATGATGATGATAAAGATGATGATGATGCTAATCACCATGATGTTATATAACATATATAGTGGTGGTGGGGTAGTGATGACAACGATGATGATGATGATGATAAAGATGATGCTAATCACCATGATGTTATATAACATATATAGTGGTGGTGGGGTAGTGATGACAACGATGATGATGATGATGATAAAGATGATGATGATGATGCTAATCACCATGATGTTATATAACATATATAGTGGTGGTGGGGTAGTGATGACAACGATGATGATGATGATGATAAAGATGATGATGATGCTAATCACCATGATGTTATATAACATATATAGTGGTGGTGGGGTAGTGATGACAACGATGATGATGATGATGATAAAGATGATGATGATGCTAATCACCATGATGTTGCATAACATATATAGTGGTGGTGGGGTAGTGACAACGATGATGATGATGATGATAAAGATGATGATGATGCTAATCACCATGATGTTGCATAACATATATAGTGGTGGTGGGGTAGTGACGACAATGATGATGATGATAAAGATGATGATGATGCTAATCACCATGATGTTACATAACATATATTAATAGTGGTGGTGGGGTAGTGATGACAACGATGATGATGATAAAGATGATAATGATGATAATTACCATGATGTTACATAACATATAATAATTATAATAATTATATTATTGGTGAAGATAGTGACAATATAATGACAATGATAATAATATCCATAAATTTGATCATTTGATCTAAAGATATTCAATTCATTTCCCTGCAGTTGTTTTTGTATGAATGTGCTGGGATGCTAATCGCCTGCAGTGGTTCATCTCCAGAGGTAAACAAGGCTACGTTCTTACAGTATTACCATCATACAGTACATATACATGACCAACCCTGGTAACAATACTTTCAGTAAGATTAGTGCCATACTATAACTGTACCACTAACTATACTGTATTCCTTCAAATGTGTATTTTCCCTACCTTACTAAAGTTTGACATATGGTAGGTCAACTTTATTGAATCACGCTAGCCCCTTCAACTTGAAGCTGGTTTCCAAGAGGGGCGTGAATATGAAACAGGCCTAACCCCCCTGCAGTATACTAAACTTCCTACATGGTTGTTTTCAGAATAAGTTGGCATATATGAACACTCTTCTGTCTCCTGTCATTGCAAAGTTCAACATGGCTTTGTCCAAGGTAATAATATTGTAAAGTGATGCAACTGAATCAAACTCTATTCAAAGGGTCGATTTTAATGTACATGTGTGCAATTGAGCAGAACTCACATTGTTTTAGTTTAGGACTCCTAATTTATTTTATTTATTTTACTATTTATGTTATACAATGGGTGCAACTGACCCAGGTATTACTTCAGTAAACCACCAAGTGTAAACACAGCATTTAAGTCTATAGAATTAAGTTTGAACAGCCAGTGTAGTAATGAGAAATTCTGGCAGTTCTATTTATCTTTGAAGACAGTTGATCTCAACCTGATAATTTAACAATCAGTTTGGCTGCGTCGATTGAAAATAGTAATAATAATTTTCCATGATCAAAGAAAAAACAAAGAGCAAGCTGCATTGTGCATAATGGCATCCCTGTGTAAATCTTGGGAGGGCATATTCTCCAAAGATACATGACATGTAGCCTAGCAGATCTGATGGTTGATATTGTTTCCTTATAGCTCATGTCAGAGATAGATGGACCATCATCTGCTCCACTAGCTCAGTTGCTCTATAACTTAGTTTCCTTTGCCAGGTAAGTGTTTTTTTTACTTTTTTAACAACTTCATAGACCAAATCGGCTAACGCAATGTTGTACCCAATTCAGATCTTTTGGGAATACGGTTCTTTGTCTGTTGTATTTCGATTTCAATAGAGCATTGACATGGAAATGTTTGGAACAAAAAGCTCTTATTCCCAAAGGTTTTGAATTGGGGTAAAGAATGTAAACATTGCGTTAGCCGAATTGGTGTATTGATACCTCACTGCACATATATTTACTTGTACAGCAAACTAATAGGAAGAAATCTAATTTTCATACTGCCTCACAATTAAAACTTGTTTTGCCTCTGCCCCTGAATCATGTCGACTGATATAAAAGGATGTGACGCAATATAGACCGAATGCAATAATGGCATCCAATTCCAATTGCCATTGTTCTGGACTGACCAGCCTCATGTTCATGTGGAAGCACAAAAGCATTTTCACCTGTATGAGAGGCTAGTCAGTCCAGAACAATGGCAATTGAAATTGGACGTCATTATTGCATTCGGTCTATAGAAACGCCATTATACTTTCGCTTAATGTTTGCTTTATACAAACTGTAATAAACTTGAGGGACAGTATTCTAAGAAGCCACTACTAACTCTCAATAGAACTGACCATGCCATTTTCCTACACATTAATTATATCCCACCAGGGAAGTCACAGAGTATAGATTTAGATTTAATTATGTGCATATACTTTCAGTCGTACAAGCAAAGCCTTCCCCAATCAACAATCACTGCGACAAAGTGGGTGTGCACCTTGCTTTGAAGAAGTAAGTCATAACAGATAATCTAAGCTTACCATTACCAAGGGGTTAGGCATTAGTTGTCCCTGTACTATTCTGAAGACATTGCATGCAACAGGTGCTGTTGCAGTGTGCGTCCACCCCTGCAACATTATGAGCAACAAATTACATGTGAGTGTATGCTAGTCAGGGGTGCATGGACACACGCTGTAGCAAAAGTGCTAGCAATATTGCACGCAATATTGCACCGAGTGTCCGCCTTTAGCCTATA
The DNA here is from genome assembly GCA_033675265.1 of Actinostola sp. cb2023. NCBI lineage: Eukaryota > Metazoa > Cnidaria > Anthozoa > Actiniaria > Actinostolidae > Actinostola > Actinostola sp. cb2023. The sequence continues at coordinate 32,135 of JAUJYZ010000652.1, read as the reverse complement.
TTTCTTTGCATTCTGACATCAAGCATTCAATGTGGGTTTTTTCATGTAATCTAAATACAATCTGTAACTTGTAAAGTTAATTTTCTTGACAAATAGAAACACTAAAGAAGAAAAACAGTTTTTCAATGTTCTCATGGCATCATTATCAATTTCAAGTGAAGTTTACTCATTGAATAGCTGCCATAGTTATAGCACTTGGACTTGATAATGACACCATGATGACATCGTCATGGAAACATTCTTTTTTACCATTTCTATTTCTCCTAAAATGTACCGTATTTTCTGGCGTATTACCCGCACAGCGTATTACCCGCACCCTCACGATTTACGATAGAAATGAAAACAAATCAGATTACCTGCACCGGTGTATTACCCGCATCTAATTATAAATTCATACGAAAACCGTTAACATACAGTACCGCTCAAATATTTCCGTACTTACTGTAGTAACATCAAGCGTAATGTTATTTGCACAGAATTGAATTAATTAGAAGAAATCAAACCTATCAGTAAAGTATTTAAAGATACATGAAGCTTCTTTCATGTAAAGGCGAAAGTTTAAATGAACTCTTGAAATCACGATCCAATGCAATCCTACGACTGATTCAAAACAAAACATCTTTTATACCGAGCGTCTTTCTCATCAACTTTCGGCATTATCAGTTCTAAAATCTAATGGTTCGTTAGTGCACGTGGGAATGTTATGTTTGAGACATTTGATTGACACATGATGTGTGAGCACGTGAAAATCACGCTGATTCTTTCGTATTCATAATGTGAGTATTTCTTGTTCGTTAGATCTATGTGAATGTTTACGGCTTCATATTTCTGCTGTATTCGAATTAGTTCTAATCTCAAAAGAACATGCGAAAGATTTAACTTACAATCAAAGGAAACACTTTGACATTTACGTATCATAAACTTCGTATTTGAATTCCCAGTGACAAAACTTAGCACCTTCAAAAATACAATGACAAACAAATCAGTCCATTACCCGCACCGGTCTATTACCCGCACCTTGCTTGAATAATGGATAAATCAACAGATAACCCGCAGGTAATACGCCGGAAAATACGGTAATTTTATGTTCTCCCATTTTTCATTTTCTTATCCATTATTCATTTTTTTCTTTCATTTGTTTACCTAGGCTTTGCCAGTATTTCTACGAGCACTAACTGTGCCGATACATCGTGATATCATTCACAATGGAGTACGGCAGTATCTTCATAGAATGGTAATTTGTCTGGGACAAGACGTCTTGCAGTTTGTCCCAATTGCCGTAACTCACCTATTAAAAGATTGCACAGTAAGTACTTATCAAGATGCTCAATAGTGTTGTTTTCAAAAAAAAACAAAAAAAAAAAAAAAGGGTTGTTTTCCTACAAGAGGAAAGTAGTTATGGTTCGTGCCGTGCAGTGACCGTGCTATGTCCAAGCATTCTGATTGTTTGAGCAATTATTTTGTGCCACTAATTGGTTGAATAGACGTCTTCGATTCTGTGACCTTAGCTCTGTATCATAGCTTTTCCACTCTACGAAAACAACTCTATCATGCGCAGAGGGGATCAATGCAATGTAGGAAGGTCTAGCCACTGACAGGATGTTTTTATTTTCAGGCTCGTGACATTCAAGATTTTATTCCATTAATTAACCAAATTATTGGAAAATTTAAGGTTTGTGCTTTGTAATGACAGAATATTGTACGCAGTGTTTACAACAGTGTTGTATCTATTCTGCAAACTTCAGCAGAAGGCACGAGTTTGTATTACAGATACAACATGCTGTGAATTACTTATTCAATACATGCCTCTTATTAAAATAACCTCGCTTGACCAATAAGAGTGCACATAGTATCTGTGCTATATAATAAGGATATGTATTTTTTCGTGTTTTACTATAATTTTGATGATACAAGTAGTTTTCACTGAAAGAATTGAAGTTAAAGTTTAGGTGAATGAGGACCATTTTGTATCAGATTTACAAACCACCCAACGGTTATGCTTTCTATTGTGTTTTCCTCATGAGTTATTAATGTTTTTTGCTCTATTGATGTCACTGACAGCATCATATTGTTCCATTCCTGTGTGATGTGTTCATGGCAATAGTCAATACCATATTTACTGTACTTAGTAAACCAGTGGATCAAGCAGATACACAGGTAAATAGAAACTAGTCAATACCATATTTACTGTACTTAGTAAACCAGTGAATCAAGCAGATACACAGGTAAATAGAAACTAGTCAATACCATATTTACTGTACTTAGTAAACCAGTGAATCAAGCAGATACACAGGTAAATAGAAACTAGTCAATACCATATTTACTGTACTTAGTAAACCAGTGAATCAAGCAGATACACAGGTAAATAGAAACTAGTCAATACCATATACCATATTTACTGTACTTAGTAAACCAGTGGATCAAGCAGATACACAGGTAACTAGAAACTAGTCAATACCATATTTACTGTACTTAGTAAACCAGTGGATCAAGCAGATACACAGGTAAATAGAAACTAGTCAATACCATATTTACTGTACTTAGTAAACCAGTGGATCAAGCAGATACACAGGTAAATAGAAACTAGTCAATACCATATTTACTGTACTTAGTAAACCAGTGGATCAAGCAGATACACAGGTAAATAGAAACTAGTCAATACCATATTTACTGTACTTAGTAAACCAGTGGATCAAGCAGATACACAGGTAAATAGAAACTAGTCAATACCATATTTACTGTACTTAGTAAACCAGTGGATCAAGCAGATACACAGGTAAATAGAAACTAGTCAATACCATATTTACTGTACTTAGTAAACCAGTGGATCAAGCAGATACACAGGTAAATAGAAACTAGTCAATACCATATAAACATTACTGTACTTAGTAAACCAGTGGATCAAGCAGATACACAGGTAAATAGAAACTAGTCAATACCATATTTACTGTACTTAGTAAACCAGTGGATCAAGCAGATACACAGGTAAATAGAAACTAGTCAATACCATATTTACTGTACTTAGTAAACCAGTGGATCAAGCAGATACACAGGTAAATAGAAACTAGTCAATACCATATTTACTGTACTTAGTAAACCAGTGGATCAAGCAGATACACAGGTAAATAGAAACTAGTCAATACCATATTTACTGTACTTAGTAAACCAGTGGATCAAGCAGATACACAGGTAAATAGAAACTAGTCAATACCATATTTACTGTACTTAGTAAACCAGTGGATCAAGCAGATACACAGGTAAATAGAAACTAGTCAATACCATATTTACTGTACTTAGTAAACCAGTGGATCAAGCAGATACACAGGTAAATAGAAACTAGTCAATACCATATTTACTGTACTTAGTAAACCAGTGGATCAAGCAGATACACAGGTAAATAGAAACTAGTCAATACCATATTTACTGTACTTAGTAAACCAGTGGATCAAGCAGATACACAGGTAAATAGAAACTAGTCAATACCATATTTACTGTACTTAGTAAACCAGTGGATCAAGCAGATACACAGGTAAATAGAAACTAGTCAATACCATATTTACTGTACTTAGTAAACCAGTGGATCAAGCAGATACACAGGTAAATAGAAACTAGTCAATACCATATTTACTGTACTTAGTAAACCAGTGGATCAAGCAGATACACAGGTAAATAGAAACTAGTCAATACCATATTTACTGTACTTAGTAAACCAGTGGATCAAGCAGATACACAGGTAAATAGAAACTAGTCAATACCATATTTACTGTACTTAGTAAACCAGTGGATCAAGCAGATACACAGGTAAATAGAAACTAGTCAATACCATATTTACTGTACTTAGTAAACCAGTGGATCAAGCAGATACACAGGTAAATAGAAACTAGTCAATACCATATTTACTGTACTTAGTAAACCAGTGGATCAAGCAGATACACAGGTAAATAGAAACTAGTCAATACCATATTTACTGTACTTAGTAAACCAGTGGATCAAGCAGATACACAGGTAAATAGAAACTAGTCAATACCATATTTACTGTACTTAGTAAACCAGTGGATCAAGCAGATACACAGGTAAATAGAAACTAGTCAATACCATATTTACTGTACTTAGTAAACCAGTGGATCAAGCAGATACACAGGTAAATAGAAACTAGTCAATACCATATTTACTGTACTTAGTAAACCAGTGGATCAAGCAGATACACAGGTAAATAGAAACTAGTCAATACCATATTTACTGTACTTAGTAAACCAGTGGATCAAGCAGATACACAGGTAAATAGAAACTAGTCAATACCATATTTACTGTACTTAGTAAACCAGTGGATCAAGCAGATACACAGGTAAATAGAAACTAGTCAATACCATATTTACTGTACTTAGTAAACCAGTGGATCAAGCAGATACACAGGTAAATAGAAACTAGTCAATACCATATTTACTGTACTTAGTAAACCAGTGGATCAAGCAGATACACAGGTAAATAGAAACTAGTCAATACCATATTTACTGTACTTAGTAAACCAGTGGATCAAGCAGATACACAGGTAAATAGAAACTAGTCAATACCATATTTACTGTACTTAGTAAACCAGTGGATCAAGCAGATACACAGGTAAATAGAAACTAGTCAATACCATATTTACTGTACTTAGTAAACCAGTGGATCAAGCAGATACACAGGTAAATAGAAACTAGTCAATACCATATTTACTGTACTTAGTAAACCAGTGGATCAAGCAGATACACAGGTAAATAGAAACTAGTCAATACCATATTTACTGTACTTAGTAAACCAGTGGATCAAGCAGATACACAGGTAAATAGAAACTAGTCAATACCATATTTACTGTACTTAGTAAACCAGTGGATCAAGCAGATACACAGGTAAATAGAAACTAGTCAATACCATATTTACTGTACTTAGTAAACCAGTGGATCAAGCAGATACACAGGTAAATAGAAACTAGTCAATACCATATTTACTGTACTTAGTAAACCAGTGGATCAAGCAGATACACAGGTAAATAGAAACTAGTCAATACCATATTTACTGTACTTAGTAAACCAGTGGATCAAGCAGATACACAGGTAAATAGAAACTAGTCAATACCATATTTACTGTACTTAGTAAACCAGTGGATCAAGCAGATACACAGGTAAATAGAAACTAGTCAATACCATATTTACTGTACTTAGTAAACCAGTGGATCAAGCAGATACACAGGTAAATAGAAACTAGTCAATACCATATTTACTGTACTTAGTAAACCAGTGGATCAAGCAGATACACAGGTAAATAGAAACTAGTCAATACCATATTTACTGTACTTAGTAAACCAGTGGATCAAGCAGATACACAGGTAAATAGAAACTAGTCAATACCATATTTACTGTACTTAGTAAACCAGTGGATCAAGCAGATACACAGGTAACTAGAAACTAGTCAATACCATATTTACTGTACTTAGTAAACCAGTGGATCAAGCAGATACACAGGTAAATAGAAACTAGTCAATACCATATTTTACTGTACTTAGTAAACCAGTGGATCAAGCAGATACACAGGTAAATAGAAACTAGTCAATACCATATTTACTGTACTTAGTAAACCAGTGGATCAAGCAGATACACAGGTAAATAGAAACTAGTCAATACCATATTTACTGTACTTAGTAAACCAGTGGATCAAGCAGATACACAGGTAAATAGAAACTAGTCAATACCATATTTACTGTACTTAGTAAACCAGTGGATCAAGCAGATACACAGGTAAATAGAAACTAGTCAATACCATATTTACTGTACTTAGTAAACCAGTGGATCAAGCAGATACACAGGTAAATAGAAACTAGTCAATACCATATTTACTTAGTACTTATAAACCAGTGGATCAAGCAGATACACAGGTAAATAGAAACTAGTCAATACCATATTTACTGTACTTAGTAAACCAGTGGATCAAGCAGATACACAGGTAAATAGAAACTAGTCAATACCATATTTACTGTACTTAGTAAACCAGTGGATCAAGCAGATACACAGGTAAATAGAAACTAGTCAATACCATATTTACTGTACTTAGTAAACCAGTGGATCAAGCAGATACACAGGTAAATAGAAACTAGTCAATACCATATTTACTGTACTTAGTAAACCAGTGGATCAAGCAGATACACAGGTAAATAGAAACTAGTCAATACCATATTTACTGTACTTAGTAAACCAGTGGATCAAGCAGATACACAGGTAAATAGAAACTAGTCAATACCATATTTACTGTACTTAGTAAACCAGTGGATCAAGCAGATACACAGGTAAATAGAAACTAGTCAATACCATATTTACTGTACTTAGTAAACCAGTGGATCAAGCAGATACACAGGTAAATAGAAACTAGTCAATACCATATTTACTGTACTTAGTAAACCAGTGGATCAAGCAGATACACAGGTAAATAGAAACTAGTCAATACCATATTTACTGTACTTAGTAAACCAGTGGATCAAGCAGATACACAGGTAAATAGAAACTAGTCAATACCATATTTACTGTACTTAGTAAAACCCAGTGGATCAAGCAGATACACAGGTAAATAGAAACTAGTCAATACCATATTTACTGTACTTAGTAAACCAGTGGATCAAGCAGATACACAGGTAAATAGAAACTAGTCAATACCATATTTACTGTACTTAGTAAACCAGTGGATCAAGCAGATACACAGGTAAATAGAAACTAGTCAATACCATATTTACTGTACTTAGTAAACCAGTGGATCAAGCAGATACACAGGTAAATAGAAACTAGTCAATACCATATTTACTGTACTTAGTAAACCAGTGGATCAAGCAGATACACAGGTAAATAGAAACTAGTCAATACCATATTTACTGTACTTAGTAAACCAGTGGATCAAGCAGATACACAGGTAAATAGAAACTAGTCAATACCATATTTACTGTACTTAGTAAACCAGTGGATCAAGCAGATACACAGGTAAATAGAAACTAGTCAATACCATATTTACTGTACTTAGTAAACCAGTGGATCAAGCAGATACACAGGTAAATAGAAACTAGTCAATACCATATTTACTGTACTTAGTAAACCAGTGGATCAAGCAGATACACAGGTAAATAGAAACTAGTCAATACCATATTTACTGTACTTAGTAAACCAGTGGATCAAGCAGATACACAGGTAAATAGAAACTAGTCAATACCATATTTACTGTACTTAGTAAACCAGTGGATCAAGCAGATACACAGGTAAATAGAAACTAGTCAATACCATATTTACTGTACTTAGTAAACCAGTGGATCAAGCAGATACACAGGTAAATAGAAACTAGTCAATACCATATTTACTGTACTTAGTAAACCAGTGGATCAAGCAGATACACAGGTAAATAGAAACTAGTCAATACCATATTTACTGTACTTAGTAAACCAGTGGATCAAGCAGATACACAGGTAAATAGAAACTAGTCAATACCATATTTACTGTACTTAGTAAACCAGTGGATCAAGCAGATACACAGGTAAATAGAAACTAGTCAATACCATATTTACTGTACTTAGTAAACCAGTGGATCAAGCAGATACACAGGTAAATAGAAACTAGTCAATACCATATTTACTGTACTTAGTAAACCAGTGGATCAAGCAGATACACAGGTAAATAGAAACTAGTCAATACCATATTTACTGTACTTAGTAAACCAGTGGATCAAGCAGATACACAGGTAAATAGAAACTAGTCAATACCATATTTACTGTACTTAGTAAACCAGTGGATCAAGCAGATACACAGGTAAATAGAAACTAGTCAATACCATATTTACTGTACTTAGTAAACCAGTGGATCAAGCAGAACACAGGTAAATAGAAACTAGTCAATACCATATTTACTGTACTTAGTAAACCAGTGGATCAAGCAGATACACAGGTAAATAGAAACTAGTCAATACCATATTTACTGTACTTAGTAAACCAGTGGATCAAGCAGATACACAGGTAAATAGAAACTAGTCAATACCATATTTACTGTACTTAGTAAACCAGTGGATCAAGCAGATACACAGGTAAATAGAAACTAGTCAATACCATATTTACTGTACTTAGTAAACCAGTGGATCAAGCAGATACACAGGTAAATAGAAACTAGTCAATACCATATTTACTGTACTTAGTAAACCAGTGGATCAAGCAGCAGATACACAGGTAAATAGAAACTAGTCAATACCATATTTACTGTACTTAGTAAACCAGTGGATCAAGCAGATACACAGGTAAATAGAAACTAGTCAATACCATATTTACTGTACTTAGTAAACCAGTGGATCAAGCAGATACACAGGTAAATAGAAACTAGTCAATACCATATTTACTGTACTTAGTAAACCAGTGGATCAAGCAGATACACAGGTAAATAGAAACTAGTCAATACCATATTTACTGTACTTAGTAAACCAGTGGATCAAGCAGATACACAGGTAAATAGAAACTAGTCAATACCATATTTACTGTACTTAGTAAACCAGTGGATCAAGCAGATACACAGGTAAATAGAAACTAGTCAATACCATATTTACTGTACTTAGTAAACCAGTGGATCAAGCAGATACACAGGTAAATAGAAACTAGTCAATACCATATTTACTGTACTTAGTAAACCAGTGGATCAAGCAGATACACAGGTAAATAGAAACTAGTCAATACCATATTTACTGTACTTAGTAAACCAGTGGATCAAGCAGATACACAGGTAAATAGAAACTAGTCAATACCATATTTACTGTACTTAGTAAACCAGTGGATCAAGCAGATACACAGGTAAATAGAAACTAGTCAATACCATATTTACTGTACTTAGTAAACCAGTGGATCAAGCAGATACACAGGTAAATAGAAACTAGTCAATACCATATTTACTGTACTTAGTAAACCAGTGGATCAAGCAGATACACAGGTAAATAGAAACTAGTCAATACCATATTTACTGTACTTAGTAAACCAGTGGATCAAGCAGATACACAGGTAAATAGAAACTAGTCAATACCATATTTACTGTACTTAGTAAACCAGTGGATCAAGCAGATACACAGGTAAATAGAAACTAGTCAATACCATATTTACTGTACTTAGTAAACCAGTGGATCAAGCAGATACACAGGTAAATAGAAACTAGTCAATACCATATTTACTGTACTTAGTAAACCAGTGGATCAAGCAGATACACAGGTAAATAGAAACTAGTCAATACCATATTTACTGTACTTAGTAAACCAGTGGATCAAGCAGATACACAGGTAAATAGAAACTAGTCAATACCATATTTACTGTACTTAGTAAACCAGTGGATCAAGCAGATACACAGGTAAATAGAAACTAGTCAATACCATATTTACTGTACTTAGTAAACCAGTGGATCAAGCAGATACACAGGTAAATAGAAACTAGTCAATACCATATTTACTGTACTTAGTAAACCAGTGGATCAAGCAGATACACAGGTAAATAGAAACTAGTCAATACCATATTTACTGTACTTAGTAAACCAGTGGATCAAGCAGATACACAGGTAAATAGAAACTAGTCAATACCATATTTACTGTACTTAGTAAACCAGTGGATCAAGCAGATACACAGGTAAATAGAAACTAGTCAATACCATATTTACTGTACTTAGTAAACCAGTGGATCAAGCAGATACACAGGTAAATAGAAACTAGTCAATACCATATTTACTGTACTTAGTAAACCAGTGGATCAAGCAGATACACAGGTAAATAGAAACTAGTCAATACCATATTTACTGTACTTAGTAAACTTCAAGCAGATAACCAGTGGATCAAGCAGATACACAGGTAAATAGAAACTAGTCAATACCATATTTACTGTACTTAGTAAACCAGTGGATCAAGCAGATACACAGGTAAATAGAAAAACTAGTCAATACCATATTTACTGTACTTAGTAAACCAGTGGATCAAGCAGATACACAGGTAAATAGAAACTAGTCAATACCATATTTACTGTACTTAGTAAACCAGTGGATCAAGCAGATACACAGGTAAATAGAAACTAGTCAATACCATATTTACTGTACTTAGTAAACCAGTGGATCAAGCAGATACACAGGTAAATAGAAACTAGTCAATACCATATTTACTGTACTTAGTAAACCAGTGGATCAAGCAGATACACAGGTAAATAGAAACTAGTCAATACCATATTTACTGTACTTAGTAAACCAGTGGATCAAGCAGATACACAGGTAAATAGAAACTAGTCAATACCATATTTACTGTACTTAGTAAACCAGTGGATCAAGCAGATACACAGGTAAATAGAAACTAGTCAATACCATATTTACTGTACTTAGTAAACCAGTGGATCAAGCAGATACACAGGTAAATAGAAACTAGTCAATACCATATTTACTGTACTTAGTAAACCAGTGGATCAAGCAGATACACAGGTAAATAGAAACTAGTCAATACCATATTTACTGTACTTAGTAAACCAGTGGATCAAGCAGATACACAGGTAAATAGAAACTAGTCAATACCATATTTACTGTACTTAGTAAACCAGTGGATCAAGCAGATACACAGGTAAATAGAAACTAGTCAATACCATATTTACTGTACTTAGTAAACCAGTGGATCAAGCAGATACACAGGTAAATAGAAACTAGTCAATACCATATTTACTGTACTTAGTAAACCAGTGGATCAAGCAGATACACAGGTAAATAGAAACTAGTCAATACCATATTTACTGTACTTAGTAAACCAGTGGATCAAGCAGATACACAGGTAAATAGAAACTAGTCAATACCATATTTACTGTACTTAGTAAACCAGTGGATCAAGCAGATACACAGGTAAATAGAAACTAGTCAATACCATATTTACTGTACTTAGTAAACCAGTGGATCAAGCAGATACACAGGTAAATAGAAACTAGTCAATACCATATTTACTGTACTTAGTAAACCAGTGGATCAAGCAGATACACAGGTAAATAGAAACTAGTCAATACCATATTTACTGTACTTAGTAAACCAGTGGATCAAGCAGATACACAGGTAAATAGAAACTAGTCAATACCATATTTACTGTACTTAGTAAACCAGTGGATCAAGCAGATACACAGGTAAATAGAAACTAGTCAATACCATATTTACTGTACTTAGTAAACCAGTGGATCAAGCAGATACACAGGTAAATAGAAACTAGTCAATACCATATTTACTGTACTTAGTAAACCAGTGGATCAAGCAGATACACAGGTAAATAGAAACTAGTCAATACCATATTTACTGTACTTAGTAAACCAGTGGATCAAGCAGATACACAGGTAAATAGAAACTAGTCAATACCATATTTACTGTACTTAGTAAACCAGTGGATCAAGCAGATACACAGGTAAATAGAAACTAGTCAATACCATATTTACTGTACTTAGTAAACCAGTGGATCAAGCAGATACACAGGTAAATAGAAACTAGTCAATACCATATTTACTGTACTTAGTAAACCAGTGGATCAAGCAGATACACAGGTAAATAGAAACTAGTCAATACCATATTTACTGTACTTAGTAAACCAGTGGATCAAGCAGATACACAGGTAAATAGAAACTAGTCAATACCATATTTACTGTACTTAGTAAACCAGTGGATCAAGCAGATACACAGGTAAATAGAAACTAGTCAATACCATATTTACTGTACTTAGTAAACCAGTGGATCAAGCAGATACACAGGTAAATAGAAACTAGTCAATACCATATTTACTGTACTTAGTAAACCAGTGGATCAAGCAGATACACAGGTAAATAGAAACTAGTCAATACCATATTACTGTACTTAGTAAACCAGTGGATCAAGCAGATACACAGGTAAATAGAAACTAGTCAATACCATATTTACTGTACTTAGTAAACCAGTGGATCAAGCAGATACACAGGTAAATAGAAACTAGTCAATACCATATTTACTGTACTTAGTAAACCAGTGGATCAAGCAGATACACAGGTAAATAGAAACTAGTCAATACCATATTTACTGTACTTAGTAAACCAGTGGATCAAGCAGATACACAGGTAAATAGAAACTAGTCAATACCATATTTACTGTACTTAGTAAACCAGTGGATCAAGCAGATACACAGGTAAATAGAAACTAGTCAATACCATATTTACTGTACTTAGTAAACCAGTGGATCAAGCAGATACACAGGTAAATAGAAACTAGTCAATACCATATTTACTGTACTTAGTAAACCAGTGGATCAAGCAGATACACAGGTAAATAGAAACTAGTCAATACCATATTTACTGTACTTAGTAAACCAGTGGATCAAGCAGATACACAGGTAAATAGAAACTAGTCAATACCATATTTACTGTACTTAGTAAACCAGTGGATCAAGCAGATACACAGGTAAATAGAAACTAGTCAATACCATATTTACTGTACTTAGTAAACCAGTGGATCAAGCAGATACACAGGTAAATAGAAACTAGTCAATACCATATTTACTGTACTTAGTAAACCAGTGGATCAAGCAGATACACAGGTAAATAGAAACTAGTCAATACCATATTTACTGTACTTAGTAAACCAGTGGATCAAGCAGATACACAGGTAAATAGAAACTAGTCAATACCATATTTACTGTACTTAGTAAACCAGTGGATCAAGCAGATACACAGGTAAATAGAAACTAGTCAATACCATATTTACTGTACTTAGTAAACCAGTGGATCAAGCAGATACACAGGTAAATAGAAACTAGTCAATACCATATTTACTGTACTTAGTAAACCAGTGGATCAAGCAGATACACAGGTAAATAGAAACTAGTCAATACCATATTTACTGTACTTAGTAAACCAGTGGATCAAGCAGATACACAGGTAAATAGAAACTAGTCAATACCATATTTACTGTACTTAGTAAACCAGTGGATCAAGCAGATACACAGGTAAATAGAAACTAGTCAATACCATATTTACTGTACTTAGTAAACCAGTGGATCAAGCAGATACACAGGTAAATAGAAACTAGTCAATACCATATTTACTGTACTTAGTAAACCAGTGGATCAAGCAGATACACAGGTAAATAGAAACTAGTCAATACCATATTTACTGTACTTAGTAAACCAGTGGATCAAGCAGATACACAGGTAAATAGAAACTAGTCAATACCATATTTACTGTACTTAGTAAACCAGTGGATCAAGCAGATACACAGGTAAATAGAAACTAGTCAATACCATATTTACTGTACTTAGTAAACCAGTGGATCAAGCAGATACACAGGTAAATAGAAACTAGTCAATACCATATATTTACTGTACTTAGTAAACCAGTGGATCAAGCAGATACACAGGTAAATAGAAACTAGTCAATACCATATTTACTGTACTTAGTAAACCAGTGGATCAAGCAGATACACAGGTAAATAGAAACTAGTCAATACCATATTTACTGTACTTAGTAAACCAGTGGATCAAGCAGATACACAGGTAAATAGAAACTAGTCAATACCATATTTACTGTACTTAGTAAACCAGTGGATCAAGCAGATACACAGGTAAATAGAAACTAGTCAATACCATATTTACTGTACTTAGTAAACCAGTGGATCAAGCAGATACACAGGTAAATAGAAACTAGTCAATACCATATTTACTGTACTTAGTAAACCAGTGGATCAAGCAGATACACAGGTAAATAGAAACTAGTCAATACCATATTTACTGTACTTAGTAAACCAGTGGATCAAGCAGATACACAGTACTTAGTAAACCAGTGGATCAAGCAGATACACAGGTAAATAGAAACTAGTCAATACCATATTTACTGTACTTAGTAAACCAGTGGATCAAGCAGATACACAGGTAAATAGAAACTAGTCAATACCATATTTACTGTACTTAGTAAACCAGTGGATCAAGCAGATACACAGGTAAATAGAAACTAGTCAATACCATATTTACTGTACTTAGTAAACCAGTGGATCAAGCAGATACACAGGTAAATAGAAACTAGTCAATACCATATTTACTGTACTTAGTAAACCAGTGGATCAAGCAGATACACAGGTAAATAGAAACTAGTCAATACCATATTTACTGTACTTAGTAAACCAGTGGATCAAGCAGATACACAGGTAAATAGAAACTAGTCAATACCATATTTACTGTACTTAGTAAACCAGTGGATCAAGCAGATACACAGGTAAATAGAAACTAGTCAATACCATATTTACTGTACTTAGTAAACCAGTGGATCAAGCAGATACACAGGTAAATAGAAACTAGTCAATACCATATTTACTGTACTTAGTAAACCAGTGGATCAAGCAGATACACAGGTAAATAGAAACTAGTCAATACCATATTTACTGTACTTAGTAAACCAGTGGATCAAGCAGATACACAGGTAAATAGAAACTAGTCAATACCATATTTACTGTACTTAGTAAACCAGTGGATCAAGCAGATACACAGGTAAATAGAAACTAGTCAATACCATATTTACTGTACTTAGTAAACCAGTGGATCAAGCAGATACACAGGTAAATAGAAACTAGTCAATACCATATTTACTGTACTTAGTAAACCAGTGGATCAAGCAGATACACAGGTAAATAGAAACTAGTCAATACCATATTTACTGTACTTAGTAAACCAGTGGATCAAGCAGATACACAGGTAAATAGAAACTAGTCAATACCATATTTACTGTACTTAGTAAACCAGTGGATCAAGCAGATACACAGGTAAATAGAAACTAGTCAATACCATATTTACTGTACTTAGTAAACCAGTGGATCAAGCAGATACACAGGTAAATAGAAACTAGTCAATACCATATTTACTGTACTTAGTAAACCAGTGGATCAAGCAGATACACAGGTAAATAGAAACTAGTCAATACCATATTTACTGTACTTAGTAAACCAGTGGATCAAGCAGATACACAGGTAAATAGAAACTAGTCAATACCATATTTACTGTACTTAGTAAACCAGTGGATCAAGCAGATACACAGGTAAATAGAAACTAGTCAATACCATATTTACTGTACTTAGTAAACCAGTGGATCAAGCAGATACACAGGTAACTAGAAACTAGTCAATACCATATTTACTGTACTTAGTAAACCAGTGGATCAAGCAGATACACAGGTAAATAGAAACTAGTCAATACCATATTTACTGTACTTAGTAAACCAGTGGATCAAGCAGATACACAGGTAAATAGAAACTAGTCAATACCATATTTACTGTACTTAGTAAACCAGTGGATCAAGCAGATACACAGGTAAATAGAAACTAGTCAATACCATATTTACTGTACTTAGTAAACCAGTGGATCAAGCAGATACACAGGTAAATAGAAACTAGTCAATACCATATTTACTGTACTTAGTAAACCAGTGGATCAAGCAGATACACAGGTAAATAGAAACTAGTCAATACCATATTTACTGTACTTAGTAAACCAGTGGATCAAGCAGATACACAGGTAAATAGAAACTAGTCAATACCATATTTACTGTACTTAGTAAACCAGTGGATCAAGCAGATACACAGGTAAATAGAAACTAGTCAATACCATATTTACTGTACTTAGTAAACCAGTGGATCAAGCAGATACACAGGTAAATAGAAACTAGTCAATACCATATTTACTGTACTTAGTAAACCAGTGGATCAAGCAGATACACAGGTAAATAGAAACTAGTCAATACCATATTTACTGTACTTAGTAAACCAGTGGATCAAGCAGATACACAGGTAAATAGAAACTAGTCAATACCATATTTACTGTACTTAGTAAACCAGTGGATCAAGCAGATACACAGGTAAATAGAAACTAGTCAATACCATATTTACTGTACTTAGTAAACCAGTGGATCAAGCAGATACACAGGTAAATAGAAACTAGTCAATACCATATTTACTGTACTTAGTAAACCAGTGGATCAAGCAGATACACAGGTAAATAGAAACTAGTCAATACCATATTTACTGTACTTAGTAAACCAGTGGATCAAGCAGATACACAGGTAAATAGAAACTAGTCAATACCATATTTACTGTACTTAGTAAACCAGTGGATCAAGCAGATACACAGGTAAATAGAAACTAGTCAATACCATATTTACTGTACTTAGTAAACCAGTGGATCAAGCAGATACACAGGTAAATAGAAACTAGTCAATACCATATTTACTGTACTTAGTAAACCAGTGGATCAAGCAGATACACAGGTAAATAGAAACTAGTCAATACCATATTTACTGTACTTAGTAAACCTGGATCAAGCAGATACACAGGTAAATAGAAACTAGTCAATACCATATTTACTGTACTTAGTAAACCAGTGGATCAAGCAGATACACAGGTAAATAGAAACTAGTCAATACCATATTTACTGTACTTAGTAAACCAGTGGATCAAGCAGATACACAGGTAAATAGAAACTAGTCAATACCATATTTACTGTACTTAGTAAACCAGTGGATCAAGCAGATACACAGGTAAATAGAAACTAGTCAATACCATATTTACTGTACTTAGTAAACCAGTGGATCAAGCAGATACACAGGTAAATAGAAACTAGTCAATACCATATTTACTGTACTTAGTAAACCAGTGGATCAAGCAGATACACAGGTAAATAGAAACTAGTCAATACCATATTTACTGTACTTAGTAAACCAGTGGATCAAGCAGATACACAGGTAAATAGAAACTAGTCAATACCATATTTACTGTACTTAGTAAACCAGTGGATCAAGCAGATACACAGGTAAATAGAAACTAGTCAATACCATATTTACTGTACTTAGTAAACCAGTGGATCAAGCAGATACACAGGTAAATAGAAACTAGTCAATACCATATTTACTGTACTTAGTAAACCAGTGGATCAAGCAGATACACAGGTAAATAGAAACTAGTCAATACCATATTTACTGTACTTAGTAAACCAGTGGATCAAGCAGATACACAGGTAAATAGAAACTAGTCAATACCATATTTACTGTACTTAGTAAACCAGTGGATCAAGCAGATACACAGGTAAATAGAAACTAGTCAATACCATATTTACTGTACTTAGTAAACCAGTGGATCAAGCAGATACACAGGTAAATAGAAACTAGTCAATACCATATTTACTGTACTTAGTAAACCAGTGGATCAAGCAGATACACAGGTAAATAGAAACTAGTCAATACCATATTTACTGTACTTAGTAAACCAGTGGATCAAGCAGATACACAGGTAAATAGAAACTAGTCAATACCATATTTACTGTACTTAGTAAACCAGTGGATCAAGCAGATACACAGGTAAATAGAAACTAGTCAATACCATATTTACTGTACTTAGTAAACCAGTGGATCAAGCAGATACACAGGTAAATAGAAACTAGTCAATACCATATTTACTGTACTTAGTAAACCAGTGGATCAAGCAGATACACAGGTAAATAGAAACTAGTCAATACCATATTTACTGTACTTAGTAAACCAGTGGATCAAGCAGATACACAGGTAAATAGAAACTAGTCAATACCATATTTACTGTACTTAGTAAACCAGTGGATCAAGCAGATACACAGGTAAATAGAAACTAGTCAATACCATATTTACTGTACTTAGTAAACCAGTGGATCAAGCAGATACACAGGTAAATAGAAACTAGTCAATACCATATTTACTGTACTTAGTAAACCAGTGGATCAAGCAGATACACAGGTAAATAGAAACTAGTCAATACCATATTTACTGTACTTAGTAAACCAGTGGATCAAGCAGATACACAGGTAAATAGAAACTAGTCAATACCATATTTACTGTACTTAGTAAACCAGTGGATCAAGCAGATACACAGGTAAATAGAAACTAGTCAATACCATATTTACTGTACTTAGTAAACCAGTGGATCAAGCAGATACACAGGTAAATAGAAACTAGTCAATACCATATTTACTGTACTTAGTAAACCAGTGGATCAAGCAGATACACAGGTAAATAGAAACTAGTCAATACCATATTTACTGTACTTAGTAAACCAGTGGATCAAGCAGATACACAGGTAAATAGAAACTAGTCAATACCATATTTACTGTACTTAGTAAACCAGTGGATCAAGCAGATACACAGGTAAATAGAAACTAGTCAATACCATATTTACTGTACTTAGTAAACCAGTGGATCAAGCAGATACACAGGTAAATAGAAACTAGTCAATACCATATTTACTGTACTTAGTAAACCAGTGGATCAAGCAGATACACAGGTAAATAGAAACTAGTCAATACCATATTTACTGTACTTAGTAAACCAGTGGATCAAGCAGATACACAGGTAAATAGAAACTAGTCAATACCATATTTACTGTACTTAGTAAACCAGTGGATCAAGCAGATACACAGGTAAATAGAAACTAGTCAATACCATATTTACTGTACTTAGTAAACCAGTGGATCAAGCAGATACACAGGTAAATAGAAACTAGTCAATACCATATTTACTGTACTTAGTAAACCAGTGGATCAAGCAGATACACAGGTAAATAGAAACTAGTCAATACCATATTTACTGTACTTAGTAAACCAGTGGATCAAGCAGATACACAGGTAAATAGAAACTAGTCAATACCATATTTACTGTACTTAGTAAACCAGTGGATCAAGCAGATACACAGGTAAATAGAAACTAGTCAATACCATATTTACTGTACTTAGTAAACCAGTGGATCAAGCAGATACACAGGTAAATAGAAACTAGTCAATACCATATTTACTGTACTTAGTAAACCAGTGGATCAAGCAGATACACAGGTAAATAGAAACTAGTCAATACCATATTTACTGTACTTAGTAAACCAGTGGATCAAGCAGATACACAGGTAAATAGAAACTAGTCAATACCATATTTACTGTACTTAGTAAACCAGTGGATCAAGCAGATACACAGGTAAATAGAAACTAGTCAATACCATATTTACTGTACTTAGTAAACCAGTGGATCAAGCAGATACACAGGTAAATAGAAACTAGTCAATACCATATTTACTGTACTTAGTAAACCAGTGGATCAAGCAGATACACAGGTAAATAGAAACTAGTCAATACCATATTTACTGTACTTAGTAAACCAGTGGATCAAGCAGATACACAGGTAAATAGAAACTAGTCAATACCATATTTACTGTACTTAGTAAACCAGTGGATCAAGCAGATACACAGGTAAATAGAAACTAGTCAATACCATATTTACTGTACTTAGTAAACCAGTGGATCAAGCAGATACACAGGTAAATAGAAACTAGTCAATACCATATTTACTGTACTTAGTAAACCAGTGGATCAAGCAGATACACAGGTAAATAGAAACTAGTCAATACCATATTTACTGTACTTAGTAAACCAGTGGATCAAGCAGATACACAGGTAAATAGAAACTAGTCAATACCATATTTACTGTACTTAGTAAACCAGTGGATCAAGCAGATACACAGGTAAATAGAAACTAGTCAATACCATATTTACTGTACTTAGTAAACCAGTGGATCAAGCAGATACACAGGTAAATAGAAACTAGTCAATACCATATTTACTGTACTTAGTAAACCAGTGGATCAAGCAGATACACAGGTAAATAGAAACTAGTCAATACCATATTTACTGTACTTAGTAAACCAGTGGATCAAGCAGATACACAGGTAAATAGAAACTAGTCAATACCATATTTACTGTACTTAGTAAACCAGTGGATCAAGCAGATACACAGGTAAATAGAAACTAGTCAATACCATATTTACTGTACTTAGTAAACCAGTGGATCAAGCAGATACACAGGTAAATAGAAACTAGTCAATACCATATTTACTGTACTTAGTAAACCAGTGGATCAAGCAGATACACAGGTAAATAGAAACTAGTCAATACCATATTTACTGTACTTAGTAAACCAGTGGATCAAGCAGATACACAGGTAAATAGAAACTAGTCAATACCATATTTACTGTACTTAGTAAACCAGTGGATCAAGCAGATACACAGGTAAATAGAAACTAGTCAATACCATATTTACTGTACTTAGTAAACCAGTGGATCAAGCAGATACACAGGTAAATAGAAACTAGTCAATACCATATTTACTGTACTTAGTAAACCAGTGGATCAAGCAGATACACAGGTAAATAGAAACTAGTCAATACCATATTTACTGTACTTAGTAAACCAGTGGATCAAGCAGATACACAGGTAAATAGAAACTAGTCAATACCATATTTACTGTACTTAGTAAACCAGTGGATCAAGCAGATACACAGGTAAATAGAAACTAGTCAATACCATATTTACTGTACTTAGTAAACCAGTGGATCAAGCAGATACACAGGTAAATAGAAACTAGTCAATACCATATTTACTGTACTTAGTAAACCAGTGGATCAAGCAGATACACAGGTAAATAGAAACTAGTCAATACCATATTTACTGTACTTAGTAAACCAGTGGATCAAGCAGATACACAGGTAAATAGAAACTAGTCAATACCATATTTACTGTACTTAGTAAACCAGTGGATCAAGCAGATACACAGGTAAATAGAAACTAGTCAATACCATATTTACTGTACTTAGTAAACCAGTGGATCAAGCAGATACACAGGTAAATAGAAACTAGTCAATACCATATTTACTGTACTTAGTAAACCAGTGGATCAAGCAGATACACAGGTAAATAGAAACTAGTCAATACCATATTTACTGTACTTAGTAAACCAGTGGATCAAGCAGATACACAGGTAAATAGAAACTAGTCAATACCATATTTACTGTACTTAGTAAACCAGTGGATTTACTGTAAATAGAAACTAGTCACTATTTACTGTACTTAGTAAACCAGTGGATCAAGCAGATACACAGGTAAATAGAAACTAGTCAATACCATATTTACTGTACTTAGTAAACCAGTGGATCAAGCAGATACACAGGTAAATAGAAACTAGTCAATACCATATTTACTGTACTTAGTAAACCAGTGGATCAAGCAGATACACAGGTAAATAGAAACTAGTCAATACCATATTTACTGTACTTAGTAAACCAGTGGATCAAGCAGATACACAGGTAAATAGAAACTAGTCAATACCATATTTACTGTACTTAGTAAACCAGTGGATCAAGCAGATACACAGGTAAATAGAAACTAGTCAATACCATATTTACTGTACTTAGTAAACCAGTGGATCAAGCAGATACACAGGTAAATAGAAACTAGTCAATACCATATTTACTGTACTTAGTAAACCAGTGGATCAAGCAGATACACAGGTAAATAGAAACTAGTCAATACCATATTTACTGTACTTAGTAAACCAGTGGATCAAGCAGATACACAGGTAAATAGAAACTAGTCAATACCATATTTACTGTACTTAGTAAACCAGTGGATCAAGCAGATACACAGGTAAATAGAAACTAGTCAATACCATATTTACTGTACTTAGTAAACCAGTGGATCAAGCAGATACACAGGTAAATAGAAACTAGTCAATACCATATTTACTGTACTTAGTAAACCAGTGGATCAAGCAGATACACAGGTAAATAGAAACTAGTCAATACCATATTTACTGTACTTAGTAAACCAGTGGATCAAGCAGATACACAGGTAAATAGAAACTAGTCAATACCATATTTACTGTACTTAGTAAACCAGTGGATCAAGCAGATACACAGGTAAATAGAAACTAGTCAATACCATATTTACTGTACTTAGTAAACCAGTGGATCAAGCAGATACACACACAGGTAAATAGAAACTAGTCAATACCATATTTACTGTACTTAGTAAACCAGTGGATCAAGCAGATACACAGGTAAATAGAAACTAGTCAATACCATATTTACTGTACTTAGTAAACCAGTGGATCAAGCAGATACACAGGTAAATAGAAACTAGTCAATACCATATTTACTGTACTTAGTAAACCAGTGGATCAAGCAGATACACAGGTAAATAGAAACTAGTCAATACCATATTTACTGTACTTAGTAAACCAGTGGATCAAGCAGATACACAGGTAAATAGAAACTAGTCAATACCATATTTACTGTACTTAGTAAACCAGTGGATCAAGCAGATACACAGGTAAATAGAAACTAGTCAATACCATATTTACTGTACTTAGTAAACCAGTGGATCAAGCAGATACACAGGTAAATAGAAACTAGTCAATACCATATTTACTGTACTTAGTAAACCAGTGGATCAAGCAGATACACAGGTAAATAGAAACTAGTCAATACCATATTTACTGTACTTAGTAAACCAGTGGATCAAGCAGATACACAGGTAAATAGAAACTAGTCAATACCATATTTACTGTACTTAGTAAACCAGTGGATCAAGCAGATACACAGGTAAATAGAAACTAGTCAATACCATATTTACTGTACTTAGTAAACCAGTGGATCAAGCAGATACACAGGTAAATAGAAACTAGTCAATACCATATTTACTGTACTTAGTAAACCAGTGGATCAAGCAGATACACAGGTAAATAGAAACTAGTCAATACCATATTTACTGTACTTAGTAAACCAGTGGATCAAGCAGATACACAGGTAAATAGAAACTAGTCAATACCATATTTACTGTACTTAGTAAACCAGTGGATCAAGCAGATACACAGGTAAATAGAAACTAGTCAATACCATATTTACTGTACTTAGTAAACCAGTGGATCAAGCAGATACACAGGTAAATAGAAACTAGTCAATACCATATTTACTGTACTTAGTAAACCAGTGGATCAAGCAGATACACAGGTAAATAGAAACTAGTCAATACCATATTTACTGTACTTAGTAAACCAGTGGATCAAGCAGATACACAGGTAAATAGAAACTAGTCAATACCATATTTACTGTACTTAGTAAACCAGTGGATCAAGCAGATACACAGGTAAATAGAAACTAGTCAATACCATATTTACTGTACTTAGTAAACCAGTGGATCAAGCAGATACACAGGTAAATAGAAACTAGTCAATACCATATTTACTGTACTTAGTAAACCAGTGGATCAAGCAGATACACAGGTAAATAGAAACTAGTCAATACCATATTTACTGTACTTAGTAAACCAGTGGATCAAGCAGATACACAGGTAAATAGAAAAGTCAATACCATATTTACTGTACTTAGTAAACCAGTGGATCAAGCAGATACACAGGTAAATAGAAACTAGTAATACCATTTTACTGTACTTAAAACCAGTGGATCAAGCAGATACACAGGTAAATAGAAACTAGTCAATACCATATTTACTGTACTTAGTAAACCAGTGGATCAAGCAGATACACACAGGTAAATAGAAACTAGTCAATACCATATTTACTGTACTTAGTAAACCAGTGGATCAAGCAGATACACAGGTAAATAGAAACTAGTCAATACCATATTTACTGTACTTAGTAAACCAGTGGATCAAGCAGATACACAGGTAAATAGAAACTAGTCAATACCATATTTACTGTACTTAGTAAACCAGTGGATCAAGCAGATACACAGGTAAATAGAAACTAGTCAATACCATATTTACTGTACTTAGTAAACCAGTGGATCAAGCAGATACACAGGTAAATAGAAACTAGTCAATACCATATTTACTGTACTTAGTAAACCAGTGGATCAAGCAGATACACAGGTAAATAGAAACTAGTCAATACCATATTTACTGTACTTAGTAAACCAGTGGATCAAGCAGATACACAGGTAAATAGAAACTAGTCAATACCATATTTACTGTACTTAGTAAACCAGTGGATCAAGCAGATACACAGGTAAATAGAAACTAGTCAATACCATATTTACTGTACTTAGTAAACCAGTGGATCAAGCAGATACACAGGTAAATAGAAACTAGTCAATACCATATTTACTGTACTTAGTAAACCAGTGGATCAAGCAGATACACAGGTAAATAGAAACTAGTCAATACCATATTTACTGTACTTAGTAAACCAGTGGATCAAGCAGATACACAGGTAAATAGAAACTAGTCAATACCATATTTACTGTACTTAGTAAACCAGTGGATCAAGCAGATACACAGGTAAATAGAAACTAGTCAATACCATATTTACTGTACTTAGTAAACCAGTGGATCAAGCAGATACACAGGTAAATAGAAACTAGTCAATACCATATTTACTGTACTTAGTAAACCAGTGGATCAAGCAGATACACAGGTAAATAGAAACTAGTCAATACCATATTTACTGTACTTAGTAAACCAGTGGATCAAGCAGATACACAGGTAAATAGAAACTAGTCAATACCATATTTACTGTACTTAGTAAACCAGTGGATCAAGCAGATACACAGGTAAATAGAAACTAGTCAATACCATATTTACTGTACTTAGTAAACCAGTGGATCAAGCAGATACACAGGTAAATAGAAACTAGTCAATACCATATTTACTGTACTTAGTAAACCAGTGGATCAAGCAGATACACAGGTAAATAGAAACTAGTCAATACCATATTTACTGTACTTAGTAAACCAGTGGATCAAGCAGATACACAGGTAAATAGAAACTAGTCAATACCATATTTACTGTACTTAGTAAACCAGTGGATCAAGCAGATACACAGGTAAATAGAAACTAGTCAATACCATATTTACTGTACTTAGTAAACCAGTGGATCAAGCAGATACACAGGTAAATAGAAACTAGTCAATACCATATTTACTGTACTTAGTAAACCAGTGGATCAAGCAGATACACAGGTAAATAGAAACTAGTCAATACCATATTTACTGTACTTAGTAAACCAGTGGATCAAGCAGATACACAGGTAAATAGAAACTAGTCAATACCATATTTACTGTACTTAGTAAACCAGTGGATCAAGCAGATACACAGGTAAATAGAAACTAGTCAATACCATATTTACTGTACTTAGTAAACCAGTGGATCAAGCAGATACACAGGTAAATAGAAACTAGTCAATACCATATTTACTGTACTTAGTAAACCAGTGGATCAAGCAGATACACAGGTAAATAGAAACTAGTCAATACCATATTTACTGTACTTAGTAAACCAGTGGATCAAGCAGATACACAGGTAAATAGAAACTAGTCAATACCATATTTACTGTACTTAGTAAACCAGTGGATCAAGCAGATACACAGGTAAATAGAAACTAGTCAATACCATATTTACTGTACTTAGTAAACCAGTGGATCAAGCAGATACACAGGTAAATAGAAACTAGTCAATACCATATTTACTGTACTTAGTAAACCAGTGGATCAAGCAGATACACAGGTAAATAGAAACTAGTCAATACCATATTTACTGTACTTAGTAAACCAGTGGATCAAGCAGATACACAGGTAAATAGAAACTAGTCAATACCATATTTACTGTACTTAGTAAACCAGTGGATCAAGCAGATACACAGGTAAATAGAAACTAGTCAATACCATATTTACTGTACTTAGTAAACCAGTGGATCAAGCAGATACACAGGTAAATAGAAACTAGTCAATACCATATTTACTGTACTTAGTAAACCAGTGGATCAAGCAGATACACAGGTAAATAGAAACTAGTCAATACCATATTTACTGTACTTAGTAAACCAGTGGATCAAGCAGATACACAGGTAAATAGAAACTAGTCAATACCATATTTACTGTACTTAGTAAACCAGTGGATCAAGCAGATACACAGGTAAATAGAAACTAGTCAATACCATATTTACTGTACTTAGTAAACCAGTGGATCAAGCAGATACACAGGTAAATAGAAACTAGTCAATACCATATTTACTGTACTTAGTAAACCAGTGGATCAAGCAGATACACAGGTAAATAGAAACTAGTCAATACCATATTTACTGTACTTAGTAAACCAGTGGATCAAGCAGATACACAGGTAAATAGAAACTAGTCAATACCATATTTACTGTACTTAGTAAACCAGTGGATCAAGCAGATACACAGGTAAATAGAAACTAGTCAATACCATATTTACTGTACTTAGTAAACCAGTGGATCAAGCAGATACACAGGTAAATAGAAACTAGTCAATACCATATTTAC
The DNA here is from genome assembly GCA_033675265.1 of Actinostola sp. cb2023. Lineage (NCBI taxonomy): Eukaryota > Metazoa > Cnidaria > Anthozoa > Actiniaria > Actinostolidae > Actinostola > Actinostola sp. cb2023. The sequence goes on along the minus strand of JAUJYZ010000652.1, from coordinate 5,958 downwards.
TGTACTTAGTAAACCAGTGGATCAAGCAGATACACAGGTAAATAGAAACTAGTCAATACCATATTTACTGTACTTAGTAAACCAGTGGATCAAGCAGATACACAGGTAAATAGAAACTAGTCAATACCATATTTACTGTACTTAGTAAACCAGTGGATCAAGCAGACACAGGTAAATAGAAACTAGTCAATACCATATTTACTGTACTTAGTAAACCAGTGGATCAAGCAGATACACAGGTAAATAGAAACTAGTCAATACCATATTTACTGTACTTAGTAAACCAGTGGATCAAGCAGATACACAGGTAAATAGAAACTAGTCAATACCATATTTACTGTACTTAGTAAACCAGTGGATCAAGCAGATACACAGGTAAATAGAAACTAGTCAATACCATATTTACTGTACTTAGTAAACCAGTGGATCAAGCAGATACACAGGTAAATAGAAACTAGTCAATACCATATTTACTGTACTTAGTAAACCAGTGGATCAAGCAGATACACAGGTAAATAGAAACTAGTCAATACCATATTTACTGTACTTAGTAAACCAGTGGATCAAGCAGATACACAGGTAAATAGAAACTAGTCAATACCATATTTACTGTACTTAGTAAACCAGTGGATCAAGCAGATACACAGGTAAATAGAAACTAGTCAATACCATATTTACTGTACTTAGTAAACCAGTGGATCAAGCAGATACACAGGTAAATAGAAACTAGTCAATACCATATTTACTGTACTTAGTAAACCAGTGGATCAAGCAGATACACAGGTAAATAGAAACTAGTCAATACCATATTTACTGTACTTAGTAAACCAGTGGATCAAGCAGATACACAGGTAAATAGAAACTAGTCAATACCATATTTACTGTACTTAGTAAACCAGTGGATCAAGCAGATACACAGGTAAATAGAAACTAGTCAATACCATATTTACTGTACTTAGTAAACCAGTGGATCAAGCAGATACACAGGTAAATAGAAACTAGTCAATACCATATTTACTGTACTTAGTAAACCAGTGGATCAAGCAGATACACAGGTAAATAGAAACTAGTCAATACCATATTTACTGTACTTAGTAAACCAGTGGATCAAGCAGATACACAGGTAAATAGAAACTAGTCAATACCATATTTACTGTACTTAGTAAACCAGTGGATCAAGCAGATACACAGGTAAATAGAAACTAGTCAATACCATATTTACTGTACTTAGTAAACCAGTGGATCAAGCAGATACACAGGTAAATAGAAACTAGTCAATACCATATTTACTGTACTTAGTAAACCAGTGGATCAAGCAGATACACAGGTAAATAGAAACTAGTCAATACCATATTTACTGTACTTAGTAAACCAGTGGATCAAGCAGATACACAGGTAAATAGAAACTAGTCAATACCATATTTACTGTACTTAGTAAACCAGTGGATCAAGCAGATACACAGGTAAATAGAAACTAGTCAATACCATATTTACTGTACTTAGTAAACCAGTGGATCAAGCAGATACACAGGTAAATAGAAACTAGTCAATACCATATTTACTGTACTTAGTAAACCAGTGGATCAAGCAGATACACAGGTAAATAGAAACTAGTCAATACCATATTTACTGTACTTAGTAAACCAGTGGATCAAGCAGATACACAGGTAAATAGAAACTAGTCAATACCATATTTACTGTACTTAGTAAACCAGTGGATCAAGCAGATACACAGGTAAATAGAAACTAGTCAATACCATATTTACTGTACTTAGTAAACCAGTGGATCAAGCAGATACACAGGTAAATAGAAACTAGTCAATACCATATTTACTGTACTTAGTAAACCAGTGGATCAAGCAGATACACAGGTAAATAGAAACTAGTCAATACCATATTTACTGTACTTAGTAAACCAGTGGATCAAGCAGATACACAGGTAAATAGAAACTAGTCAATACCATATTTACTGTACTTAGTAAACCAGTGGATCAAGCAGATACACAGGTAAATAGAAACTAGTCAATACCATATTTACTGTACTTAGTAAACCAGTGGATCAAGCAGATACACAGGTAAATAGAAACTAGTCAATACCATATTTACTGTACTTAGTAAACCAGTGGATCAAGCAGATACACAGGTAAATAGAAACTAGTCAATACCATATTTACTGTACTTAGTAAACCAGTGGATCAAGCAGATACACAGGTAAATAGAAACTAGTCAATACCATATTTACTGTACTTAGTAAACCAGTGGATCAAGCAGATACACAGGTAAATAGAAACTAGTCAATACCATATTTACTGTACTTAGTAAACCAGTGGATCAAGCAGATACACAGGTAAATAGAAACTAGTCAATACCATATTTACTGTACTTAGTAAACCAGTGGATCAAGCAGATACACAGGTAAATAGAAACTAGTCAATACCATATTTACTGTACTTAGTAAACCAGTGGATCAAGCAGATACACAGGTAAATAGAAACTAGTCAATACCATATTTACTGTACTTAGTAAACCAGTGGATCAAGCAGATACACAGGTAAATAGAAACTAGTCAATACCATATTTACTGTACTTAGTAAACCAGTGGATCAAGCAGATACACAGGTAAATAGAAACTAGTCAATACCATATTTACTGTACTTAGTAAAAACAGTGGATCAAGCAGATACACAGGTAAATAGAAACTAGTCAATACCATATTTACTGTACTTAGTAAACCAGTGGATCAAGCAGATACACAGGTAAATAGAAACTAGTCAATACCATATTTACTGTACTTAGTAAACCAGTGGATCAAGCAGATACACAGGTAAATAGAAACTAGTCAATACCATATTTACTGTACTTAGTAAACCAGTGGATCAAGCAGATACACAGGTAAATAGAAACTAGTCAATACCATATTTACTGTACTTAGTAAACCAGTGGATCAAGCAGATACACAGGTAAATAGAAACTAGTCAATACCATATTTACTGTACTTAGTAAACCAGTGGATCAAGCAGATACACAGGTAAATAGAAACTAGTCAATACCATATTTACTGTACTTAGTAAACCAGTGGATCAAGCAGATACACAGGTAAATAGAAACTAGTCAATACCATATTTACTGTACTTAGTAAACCAGTGGATCAAGCAGATACACAGGTAAATAGAAACTAGTCAATACCATATTTACTGTACTTAGTAAACCAGTGGATCAAGCAGATACACAGGTAAATAGAAACTAGTCAATACCATATTTACTGTACTTAGTAAACCAGTGGATCAAGCAGATACACAGGTAAATAGAAACTAGTCAATACCATATTTACTGTACTTAGTAAACCAGTGGATCAAGCAGATACACAGGTAAATAGAAACTAGTCAATACCATATTTACTGTACTTAGTAAACCAGTGGATCAAGCAGATACACAGGTAAATAGAAACTAGTCAATACCATATTTACTGTACTTAGTAAACCAGTGGATCAAGCAGATACACAGGTAAATAGAAACTAGTCAATACCATATTTACTGTACTTAGTAAACCAGTGGATCAAGCAGATACACAGGTAAATAGAAACTAGTCAATACCATATTTACTGTACTTAGTAAACCAGTGGATCAAGCAGATACACAGGTAAATAGAAACTAGTCAATACCATATTTACTGTACTTAGTAAACCAGTGGATCAAGCAGATACACAGGTAAATAGAAACTAGTCAATACCATATTTACTGTACTTAGTAAACCAGTGGATCAAGCAGATACACAGGTAAATAGAAACTAGTCAATACCATATTTACTGTACTTAGTAAACCAGTGGATCAAGCAGATACACAGGTAAATAGAAACTAGTCAATACCATATTTACTGTACTTAGTAAACCAGTGGATCAAGCAGATACACAGGTAAATAGAAACTAGTCAATACCATATTTACTGTACTTAGTAAACCAGTGGATCAAGCAGATACACAGGTAAATAGAAACTAGTCAATACCATATTTACTGTACTTAGTAAACCAGTGGATCAAGCAGATACACAGGTAAATAGAAACTAGTCAATACCATATTTACTGTACTTAGTAAACCAGTGGATCAAGCAGATACACAGGTAAATAGAAACTAGTCAATACCATATTTACTGTACTTAGTAAACCAGTGGATCAAGCAGATACACAGGTAACTAGAAACTAGTCAATACCATATTTACTGTACTTAGTAAACCAGTGGATCAAGCAGATACACAGGTAAATAGAAACTAGTCAATACCATATTTACTGTACTTAGTAAACCAGTGGATCAAGCAGATACACAGGTAAATAGAAACTAGTCAATACCATATTTACTGTACTTAGTAAACCAGTGGATCAAGCAGATACACAGGTAAATAGAAACTAGTCAATACCATATTTACTGTACTTAGTAAACCAGTGGATCAAGCAGATACACAGGTAAATAGAAACTAGTCAATACCATATTTACTGTACTTAGTAAACCAGTGGATCAAGCAGATACACAGGTAAATAGAAACTAGTCAATACCATATTTACTGTACTTAGTAAACCAGTGGATCAAGCAGATACACAGGTAAATAGAAACTAGTCAATACCATATTTACTGTACTTAGTAAACCAGTGGATCAAGCAGATACACAGGTAAATAGAAACTAGTCAATACCATATTTACTGTACTTAGTAAACCAGTGGATCAAGCAGATACACAGGTAAATAGAAACTAGTCAATACCATATTTACTGTACTTAGTAAACCAGTGGATCAAGCAGATACACAGGTAAATAGAAACTAGTCAATACCATATTTACTGTACTTAGTAAACCAGTGGATCAAGCAGATACACAGGTAAATAGAAACTAGTCAATACCATATTTACTGTACTTAGTAAACCAGTGGATCAAGCAGATACACAGGTAAATAGAAACTAGTCAATACCATATTTACTGTACTTAGTAAACCAGTGGATCAAGCAGATACACAGGTAAATAGAAACTAGTCAATACCATATTTACTGTACTTAGTAAACCAGTGGATCAAGCAGATACACAGGTAAATAGAAACTAGTCAATACCATATTTACTGTACTTAGTAAACCAGTGGATCAAGCAGATACACAGGTAAATAGAAACTAGTCAATACCATATTTACTGTACTTAGTAAACCAGTGGATCAAGCAGATACACAGGTAAATAGAAACTAGTCAATACCATATTTACTGTACTTAGTAAACCAGTGGATCAAGCAGATACACAGGTAAATAGAAACTAGTCAATACCATATTTACTGTACTTAGTAAACCAGTGGATCAAGCAGATACACAGGTAAATAGAAACTAGTCAATACCATATTTACTGTACTTAGTAAACCAGTGGATCAAGCAGATACACAGGTAAATAGAAAAACTAGTCAATACCATATTTACTGTACTTAGTAAACCAGTGGATCAAGCAGATACACAGGTAAATAGAAACTAGTCAATACCATATTTACTGTACTTAGTAAACCAGTGGATCAAGCAGATACACAGGTAAATAGAAACTAGTCAATACCATATTTACTGTACTTAGTAAACCAGTGGATCAAGCAGATACACAGGTAAATAGAAACTAGTCAATACCATATTTACTGTACTTAGTAAACCAGTGGATCAAGCAGATACACAGGTAAATAGAAACTAGTCAATACCATATTTACTGTACTTAGTAAACCAGTGGATCAAGCAGATACACAGGTAACTAGAAACTAGTCAATACCATATTTACTGTACTTAGTAAACCAGTGGATCAAGCAGATACACAGGTAAATAGAAACTAGTCAATACCATATTTACTGTACTTAGTAAACCAGTGGATCAAGCAGATACACAGGTAACTAGAAACTAGTCAATACCATATTTACTGTACTTAGTAAACCAGTGGATCAAGCAGATACACAGGTAA